>JANHFJ010004190.1:22016-34300 GCA_032468195.1 Cerberus rynchops | reverse complement strand
CCACGAGTCATAAAGGGGCCATAATTGCCCACCCCTCTACTAGACAAACTATTTCAGTACTGGAAGACTGTTTAACCATTTCAGATAGATGGAGAAAATCTTATCCATCTCTCTCTGTCTGTTTGTATCTGTGTATAGAAAACGTCTAATCAAGTTTTCAGGACAGTCCTCTAGTTTACTATGCACATGAAGTTATTAATATAATTTTAATGATCATAGGTAAACATCCTATCAGATACGATCATTCCTCATTCTTCAGTTTTAAACTGATACAATCTTAAGAATTCTATGCTTAAAATGCTTTGAGAATACAGTTCCCAAGTGGGTGGTTTGTTTGAACAGGGCAGGATGTTACACTGTGGAATAGCCTAGCACTTCTAGTAAAGCATAACAAATGTCTACCTCACAGTTGAAAAAACTGACAGTGCTGACATCATTGGGTGGATTTCATAATTATAAGTATGTTTATATATTTCAATTTCTAACATTTTCTGCAATTAAAAAGATACCCCCATATGTGTCATAGACTGATATATATTCCTTATTATTGAGTTAGCTTAATAAAGAACAGAAAGAAATGTGTGTCTTCCCTCTGTCTATATGTGTTTCAGCTAGAGACTTCCCCATTCAATAGAACTGAATGGAAGAAAAACAGTACTATAATACCTATATGAAAGTGAGCAGAGATAACCGTCTTGGATTGTGTTGGCAATAAATGTTCTGCAAGAGAAATCTAAAGGCATAAAGGAAGGTGTAATTAATGGCTGTGATTAGCTTCCACAGGCTGGATTTAGTTCTATTTTTTTAAAAGAATGTTCAAAATAAATAAACAAGCAGCTGGCATGATGCAGAGCAAAGCACCAACACCATTTATTTACAATAATACCTCTGGGACCTATATGGGCCATGTAGAAAATCTTAGATAATAGAAATGTTGAGAGACTGCAGCCCAGTGCTTCATTTAGAAATGTGCCTATCTCTTCAGAAAAACAAACAAAAAGTACAGAACTCAACTAGGTGATAGTGAACAACTTGAAAACATACAGAAATCTCACCTGTTTGTCATCTAGTGCAGGGATGTTTTGTGTTTATCCCTATGGCAACCATTTTGCCAGATTGCCTGTGACATATGATCAAAATTCCCAAAGGGCTCTCCATCCTCTCTTATAAGAGATTTGTAAATATGTGTCAAACCAGAATCAAAGGTTTGAAAAAGAGCAATGGCTGAGGATAGAATGGGAGCAATTTCACCTCCATGGCTTTAGTAGACAGATGTAACAAAAGTGGGACAGAATCCAAAGGGTAATATTTATGGCTTTACCTGTTTTTCAGTGTCAAAAAAATCTCCAAATAGAAAACAAGTAAAAGCAATTCAAAATAAACTTAAAAATAGTTAAACAAAAACAATTCAATAAAACACTTTGAAAGTAACATGCTTAAATCTGTAAGTAGTTTAAATGCAGGCAATTAGCAAATCAAATCAGAATATTAGATCCACTTTTGGATATTGCTTTGAATTTGGAATTAGCAAAAAAAATGTTTTTTTTTTTTGCAAAACACAAGCCTGGGCCAAACTGAAAAAATTGCATAATCTTTCCAACAAAATATCATTTTAATAATTCTTTAATAATTGAAAATATTTCACTGAGAGATTCACAGATGTTTTGCATTACTTTATTTTTTTATCCTGAATATTTATATAATTTTTACTTACTTTGCTTGTCTTAAGGATTTTCTTGAACTTAGTTGGTTAAAAATGTTCTACGTTCTAAGTTTTAAATAATAATTGTTACATGAAAATACAATTATGTCCTCAGCTGTTTTAGTCTTTCAGTGTTTGTAAGAAGATACTATTTTCCACATGTGGACATATATTATATAAATAATTTAATTTATTACATGAATGTTTATACTATTCAAACAAAATATTCTTACATTTTATAATAAAATTGAAACAACCAGCATTGAAACTGAAAATTATAATTATGAACTGTGAAAGAATATAATATCTTTTTAAAATCGTCACTTTTTTGCGATTTTTGAATTGATTGCTTCTTGAATACTGTATGTGTAACATAAAATGTCAAATCAAAAAAATTCAGGGCTTATTTTATCAATAGTATTGCACTTGACAGGACTGTACAATACCACAAGGACAAAGTTGGTGTCTTCTTTATGTTTTATTCTATGGAATGCAAAATTTATTTCATGGTATAGTTCTATCAAATTTCTTCTGTAAGATTTATTTGCATTCAAGGCAGCATTATATTGTTTGATGACCACTGTATGCAAAAGTATATGGATACTATATAACAAACATTCTGCTAAAGCTGTGGTGCTGTAACTTCAAAAATTTGAACAACCATAAGATGACAGAAAACAGATAAAACTTTTTTAGTGTATATTCAAGTGACTCCCCTTTTTTCAGCTTCAACGTGCTGTTCATGCATTTTATTTCAAAATTATGTACTTTCAATATAAGAACTATTTATGATAGTAAATCTTAGTTAAGACTTTCAAGAGCATCATAAAAACATATTTCATTATTTTGAGATTGGACAGCTAGATAGCAAAAGTGAAATCTGTATTATGAAGGATTATTTTGCTCTTTACTTACTTAGCCAGCTATATAATTATTTCCTAAGCACTTGCAACCAAGTGTCTAAGCAATTCTTTGAGATTCATGCTAGTTGTACAAAATGGATATAAGTGAAGTTTAAAAAAATGGGCCAAATGTAGTCACTATGAAATCTACAGTCAGAAGGACTAGAATATACATAGTATGATCACAAAGCAGTGGGCAATGTCAGTTCTGAAACCACAACTGGCTATATCTCAAATCTTGCCTTGGATAACATACACATGGATTTGGCCTAACGGAAAACAGAAACAAAGGAAAATGCATTGGTTTGTATCATGGCAAGGAGATTAATTTTAGATGGTAAAATTGGGGGGAAAGGTAATTTGAAACCAAATAAATGCAAGAGATGGAACTACTTTGAAGTGTTGAATATCTTTTCCCTTGAACAGCTGAATATAACTTTTTACAATAAAGATAATTATACTAGAGAATATACTAAAGAAATATTTATATTTTATATTTATTTATATTTATATTAAGAAATATAAACATAATTACATAAGGTTTTTATTAAAACCAATCAGTGTGCTACAAAGGTTATGGAAAAGTTAAGCAAAACGTGTAGTTTGATTTAGGATTTTGGAAAATTTATGAACTTCTCTCCCCTCTTATTCACAAAAACCACTGCTTGAGGTAATTTCCTGGTTTGGAGTTCAGTATCATCATTATGCTGATGATACTCAATTATATATTTCAACCCAAGGCTTCTGGCTGTGCCTGAACACTCTGCAGGTCTCAATAAGAAGGAACCATTTCCACTTCAATCCTACCAAGATCCCTTGGCCATGAAAATTAGGGCCACCTAGATTTTCCATTTTTAACCTTGGATGAAAGAACACTTCACTATTCAAGAGCGGTACATAATTTGGGATTTGTCCTGGATTTACAACTACTCTCACTGAGCGGATGTCAGCTGTGAGCCAGAAGATCTTAACACAACTTTTATAGTGCCTCCTGATCCTTCAGACTGTAACTCATGTTCCAGTCACTTTATGATTCATTCACGTGGGGCTGTCCTTGAAGACCTTGTGGAAGTTTCAGCTAATTCAGAATGCAGCAGCATGGGACAGTGATGGGCGTTCTCCAGTATGCTTGTACAGGCCCTGCTTTGCAAGCTGCACCGATTGCCAGTTTGCTTTTGGGTGTGATTCAAAGTGCCAGCTATGACCTATAAAACTTTACAAGGCATAGGTCCTGGTTACTTGAGATACTGCTTATATCCTGTGATGTTGGACCAGCCATGTCAATGCAATAGGGTTAGTGCATTCCGGGTTGCTTTGATTAAACAGTGCCCTCTATTTGGGAAGTCCTTTGTTGCAGCACCTGCATTCTGGAATATGGTTCATACTGAGATCTGGAGGGCTTCCACTTTGATTGCTTTGGGCTAGTGTGGTTGGAGCCCTTTGCTGGATATATTATTTGTTTGTGGTTGCTGATCAGATTTGCAAACTTATTTGCTATTTTATGTTCTATTTTTTGATTGTATGTTTGTGGTCTTGTTTTAGGCTGTGAGCTATTCATTGCAGCTGGGTGGTGTCGAAGCCAAATAAATAAGTGGCATGAAAGTTAAAAGAAAAAGGAAACATATCTAAAATTAGCTTAACCTGGCCTCCACAAATTCTAAAGGGAAAAGGGCCACTTTGATAATTGGAAATAATGGTGGATACAAAAAATACCTACCTGGGAGCTGATCAATTTTTAGGTGGCTAGGTGAGCAGGGAGGGTGGTAAGGTCTGGAGGTGTTGCAGTTGTTCACCAGCATGTTTTTCAGAGTAGTGGCAGCAAATTTATAGACTTTTTAAAATATGTTCAAGATTGCTTGGGTCATGTGTTTGTAGGCTCAGCTTATCCTTGCCAACCATCCTTACTTCCATTGCACCCATATGTTGGCTTTTAATTCTTTAAACTCTTCACCTCTGTTTTCTTGTACAACTCATTGGCTTCAATCAACCACAAATCTACTCTACCTGCCCTTCTTCTTGACCCATACACTGTTTATTCATGTTTTTGTTTTGTCATTTAATCTTCTTTCATTTTCTCTATGTGAGCAAACCATCTCAAGGACTTGACACGCAGTCCATATTCATTCACAACACATTCATTCTCAAATCTATGCTTTCTTGTTTTATCATACACATTTTAAAGAACCTCCTTTCAACTGCTTTCATCTTTTATGTTGCCCATAACATACTCAACTCCCATTTTCATATGGCAAGAAAGGCAAAGAATACTCTTATTTACATCAGAACACATAGTGGCTATTTTATCCTTTCTACTAGTTTTGTATCTATCAGAACTTAGCATTTAGCACTTAGCACTTACATACTGCTTCACAGTGCTTTATAGCCCTCTCTAAGTGGTTTACAGAGTCAGCATATTGCCCCCAACAATCTGGGTCCTCATTTACTGACCTTGTAAGGAAGGAAGGCTAACAAGCTGGTGAGAATTGAGCTGCTGGTAGTTGGCAGAATTAGCCTGCAATACTGCATTCTAACAACTGCACCACCATGACTCTTATCTATTAAAATTTCTCCATACATTTCCCTATCTTTAGTGATCATACTAGCTAAATAACTTGTTCTAATATATCTTGTAATCATTCATTTCATTTTCCCCGTCAAACTAATTCTTGATGCTTTTGTATTCAGTCTTACTGTTTATATAATGGAGAATAGCATTATTTGAACTGCCAGGCACCAGTATAGACCTCACACTTAAACAAGTTACGTGGCTATTTATATTCATAGTTTAACTTTTTCCTCCAGTTATTTTCAGTTAGTCGATCTATACCAGCAGTCATGATTCATCATTCTCAAAGCATTTATGTTAGCTCTTTAAGGTAGTCCTGACAAGAAGCCACAAACATGAGTACTAACTCTATTGTAAGATTACATTAGCAGAATCTTGCAAGACTAAAGTAATTTCTTCCCTTCTTTCCTTTTTCTGTGGAACTCTAGGGAATGTTCTTCTGAAATGCTTCCTAGGCTCTCCCCCTCTCCTTGTATAGACAGGTACCTTTTACACACTGGTTATTCAGTCTGAGCCTCTTCCTCCTCTCACCCAAGGTCATTCCCATTACAATTTATAACTTCCTTTTCATAAGTTCTTTTTTCTTGCACTAAACTGATAGCATTTTCAGTTCCTCTTTGGCATTATCATTCCTATTGATTGTGTGCCTTCAAATCAGTGTCGACACACACATAAATTTTCTCCATGATGATCTGTCATCTTTCAAGGCTGTCAATGCTGCACTCATTGTCACTGTAACTTAGTCCATCTTCTTTCTTGCTGGTTGTCCTCTTTTCTTTCAACTTTCCCAGCATTAGAACCTTTTCCAGAAAGCTGGGTCTTTGCATAATGTGTCTGAAGTATGATCATTTGAACCTGGTCATTTGTGCATTGAGATTTCTGAGGTATTTTATTTATTGATTGATATCTTTTTTGACAGTCCATGATATGCTCAGGAGTTTTGTCCAACATCAGAGTTCAAATACTTTTTCTATCGTACTTTCTCAAAGTCCAGTGTTTGCTTCCATAATGCATCAGAGGGAATACTGAAGTCTGCACTGTTCTAATCTTTGTAAGTTAAACAGATAATCTTTGACTTATGACTATTCATTTAATGATGGTTCCAATTTCCAACAGCCTCAAAAAAGTTTCCTATAACCTCTCCTCAAAATTGCAATCATTACAACCATCCCTGTGGTAATGTGATTGCAATTCAAGGCTTTCATTTACAACAGTTACTGTGTCTTACAGCCATATGATCACAGTTTACAACCTTCCCAGCTGTCTGCCAACAATTGGGGATTCACTTAATGACTGTGTGATTTACTTGCATTCTTCTGAAAGCAGCTCCTTGTTCAGTCATCTTTAGCCACCTCCATTTAAAAAAAACATTATAATTACTCCACGTTTACTTTACCTCTCTCTACCTTTCCTTGCTATCTTTGACTGCATTTTTGTAACTACCTTTTTCTTTATATATACTGTACTTTGTGCACAATATTTCATCCTTATCTTTGCAGCAGTTATTCTTGTATATTCATATTTCTCATGCATAGTATTTTCACTTAATTATTCTACTTTTTATACAATTCCCATCAATTTAGTCACGCAAACATTTGCCCCATGCAATTTTTTGCTTTCTGTTTCAAGCAGCTTCTATATCTGCTTTCTCTTAGTTTACTTTCCACTCATTTTCTCAAAATATTAGCCTGTTTTCAAATACTTTTTCATCAGGACTTTTCAGTTCCTAAAGTAGACCCTTTTTTTCACAGATCTTAAAGACTCAACAGGTTCAGAAAGGAAATGACAAAGAGGTGGTCCACAGATAGCTATCATTCCACTCTACATGTGGGAAGATAATTCTTGGAAGGTGTACAGGTAGTCCTCAACTTACAATCATTCATTTAGTAATCATCTGAAGTTATAGCAGCACAGAAAACAGTAACCTATGACTGTTTTTCACATAATTGTTGCAGCATTCCCATAGTCAGATGATCAAAATTTGGATAGTTGGCAACTGGTTCATACTTATGACAGTTGCAATGTCCTGGGGTCATGTGATCAACTTGTGACTTTCTGACAAGTAGAGTCAATAAAGAATCCAGATTCACTTAACAATCATTACTAACTTAAAATTGCAGTGATTCACTTAACTGTGGCAATAAAAGTAAAACAAATGGGGCAAAACTCATATAACAATTGCCTCACTTGGCAACAGAAATTTTGGGCCCACTTGTGGTCAGAAGTTGAGGATTACCTGTATGTACCGAAGAGCAGAAACTGACAAATGAATGATGAGTGATGGATTCCCATAGCACATCTAAAATGGAAGTTAAAGAAATTCCAACTAAGGTAAATATCACCATGGTCATTTCATTGTACTTTTTCCCTAATTTTTACTGATGAGTAGTATGTAAATCTTGCCACATGACTAATCCATGCTGCCCAAACAAACTGTCTAAATTTTGTCCTATTAAAGTATTGCTGGATTAACAGTAGATTTACATACTACTTACTCATCAGTTAAAATTAGGAAAAAAATTACAATGAAATTACCATGGTGATATTTACCATAGTTGGAATTTCTTTAATTTCCATTTTAGATGTGCTTTGGGAATCCGTCACTCATCATTCATTTGTCAGTTTCTGCTCTTTGGTAGGTACAGGTAATTCTCAACTTCTGACCACAAGTGGGCCCAAAATTTCTGTTATGTTATGGAATGATGGCAAATTAGTGGCCACAAGAGGCAAATATTATTTTATATAGTTTGGCTGAGGTTGATGGCACTGACTGGCAAACTGAAGCACCTGGGCCTCAGCTGACCCCTATGTTGGTGGATCGCCAACTTTTTAACTGGGAGACCACAGGCAGTAAGGATGGGCAGGCATGTCTCAACCTCACTCACCCTCAACACCAGAGCCCCCCTGGGCTGCATTCTGAGCCACCTGCTATACTCCCTATACACATATGACTACACAGCCAGACACACCACCATCATCAAGTTTGCTGATGACACCATTGTGGTGAGCCTGATCTCCGACAACAATGAAACAGCCTATCTAGACGAGATCAAAAATCAGGAGAACTGGTATCAGAAAAACAACCTCCTTCTCAATGTCAGCAAGACAAAGGAGCTCATAGTGGACTTTAGCACAAAGCAGAAAAGGACATACCAGACCCCCATCATCAACAAGAGCCCAGTGGAGAAAGTGGACTGCTTTAAATACCTAGGTGTCCACATCTCACAGAACCTGACATGGACCTGACACATCAACACTGTGATGAGGAAGACCCAGCAACGTCTGTACCATCTCAGATGACTGAGAGACTTCAGACTGCCCATCAAAGTGCTCAGGAACTTCTGCACAGTAGAAAGCATCCTGATGGGAAACATCACCATCTGGTTTGGAAACAGCACCATGCAGGACAGGTGAGCTCTACAGAGGGTGGTGTGTATAGTAGAGTGCATCCGGACCAAGCTCTCTGAACTGCACTTCATCTATAACAAATGATGCCGGACTACAGCCAGGAAGATAGTGAAGGACTCCAGGCATCCCAACAATGGACAGTTTGCTATGATGCGGTCAGGAAAGCACTTCTGCTCCCTGAAAGCCAACACAGAGAGACTAGGGAGAAGCTTCTTCCCACAGACAATACGGACCCTAAACCATAACAACCCAGGACTAAATAGAATTCCCACAAACTACCTCACTCCTAATTTATTCTCCTACCCTGTCTAGACTATTCATTTGCTCTACTATCTAGGGTTGTGAGCAGTCACATACGCATTTCACTGCATTTTATACCATGTATGACTATGTATGTAATGAATAAAATTTGATTTGATTTGATTTGATTGGCAGTTTCTTTGTAATAGATGCACATGAGGAAATGACAACCATGAATTATTAGATAACCAAAGTCTGCATTATTTGAATTTAATTGACTAAATTCAGTCCTCATTTACTATATGACCTCTAAGCTCCATACAGCTATTTCCTTCCCTTTATTCTAATTCTCCAGGTATTTGCAGCTATCTTTCATTGGTTCCTCTTTCCACAATATCCAGACATCTGAACTGCTTCCCACTATCTTTCTTGGGACCAAGATCCACTCAATTTTCATAGCACCTGCTTGCTTCTCAGCATCTACACTTTTTCTCAAATATTCTTTCTTTTAGTTTCTATGAACATTCCTTTTTCAGCAAACATTCTGATTATCACAATTTCATAACTGAACTTTCTTATATTGAATTTGAAGAATCAGTGAAAATTAGATGCCCAGCTAATGTCTGGTACATAGTGACTGTTCTGTCTGAATAAGCAATGTTGGATCTACTTTTGGTAATTATGTAGAATTACTGCATTACTGTCAATTTATTTATTTCATTGATGTACTGTGCAGTAGCCAAATCCCTTGAGTAATTTACAAAATAGAATTTATAATCTTAAATATAAGAATGTATCGCACTGTGATATCTTGGAAGACAGGTAGTTATAAATACTGGAGCTTCTTTGTGTGGAATTGTTAGGAACAATCAACAATTCAAATCCATGTACATCTTTAAAAAAGACTGATAATTCTTTTCCTTCATTAATTTACTGAAGTACCTCAGAAGAATCAGGGAAGGGAAGGGAAGGGAAGGGAAGGGAAAACCCCCCTCTTACTACAGCTCTTTTGACTGTAAGCTGAGAGTCCAAATACAAGTTAGCAAGAAGTTGCTACTCAGAGTTTGTCATTAAAAATAACTTTACCTGTTGAACTGATATACAATGAATATATAGATCTGTGGAAGGTTGGGCAACACTCTACTGCTTGTTGGCAGATATGTCTTTGAGAATTATGTCATTTTGAGAACTATCATTCAGATTAATTTGATATTTGTATTCCATGCTGGTTTGTCTAGTGCTTTGGTATTGCTGAAAATAAAATGGTTTGTTTTATGTGGAATTCGTCACAAAAAAAATTGATGACAATTTTTCTAGATAGGTACTCTTGGAATGGCAACCATGATTCCTGCCAATGGAATGGCAACCATGATTCCTGCCAATTTAGGAAGCATATGGTAATTTCTGCTAATTTTGCTGCTTAAATGCCAGAATGAAAGAGGAGATGATTTGTACTATTGATCTATAATATTAGTTAGTCTAATTTTCCTTTATTTATCAAGAAATTGAGTCTACCCTTAAATTTTGATTAATCTGATGCAAGAACTAGATTCTCAGTAATGTTAGACTTTGCTCCTGCTTTTGTATGTATTGTATAAGTTGTAGGATCTCCAAATTTTAATAAACAGTGCCTTATTCTTATCTATAATACATCATATTCAGTTGTTAAAGTAATACTTTTTAAAATATCCTTACTGCCTATTGTAAAAAGAGAAAAATGCTTAACCTGTATAAATAGAGCAATCTTAAACACGTTACAGTGGAGAATAGATGATTCATTTTTAAAACCATGGATTTTGTGAGTTCAAAGAATTATCACTATGAAGATATATTTATAGCTGAGGAGAATTCTCTAGTTTGAATGTCAATAAATTGTACAGATAATCTAATCAAGCCAACTTTTCAACTTCTACACTATCTTCGTCTTCAGTATTGAGATAACCTGCCCTATTTATACATTTAAATATGTATAAACACTTTTAAAGCTAGAAGGAGCCATCAGAGCTGATCATCATCATGTTCATCAGTTTTTAAGCAAACACAAAAAATATATATGCAGAAAATGCTGTTTCAATACAAAGTTTAAATATTGACCAAATAGCAGCAAAATAGAGTTGACATTTAAGGGGCTGAAGTTGAAATGGCAGGAAGCAGCAGTTAGGATTACATCTAAGTAGAACTGTTATATAAACATTGACCAAGTGACTTCCAATCTCAAGCTTAAGGAAAAGTCTAGAATTTAAACCTTAAGTATAGCTCCATTTCTGTGTTTTGCAGTAAGAAGCTCTTCCCTTTATGTATGAATTCTATCTTGTTTGCAAAAACAGGAGCCTAGCTAGCAATGCCATATCTGTGAGTTTCTGCTGTAAGGAACTTCCTGAATATAGGCCTGGAGAATCAAGATTTGTTGCTGTGCCTGACACGGCTGCATGTTGCAGCTTATATATAGCTGCATGCATATCTTCTATATAGACCTCAGTCCATTGTTACAATGAACTCATAGTTCATTTTGAATTTAAGAACTATTACTCAGTTTCACTGCACACATGTTGTGCATTGACAATAAAGGATTGAATTGTATTAATTTGGTTGAGGGAATCAGTTAAGACAAATCTATCTGTAAATGGTACCTAAGATTATATGAATATTATAATCTTATGTATATTATATTGAACATGATATCTGTGATGACGTTCTGTACAACATAAGTACGTTCATCTGTCTATACTGCTTTTGATAGAATATGTGGTTTTAAGATTTGGTGCTTTTATTTCTAATACTCAAGGTAAAAAAAAAGACAAGACAGTGAGGCACAAGCAGTATAGGACAATCTGTTAGCTATTCTGCAGATTAAAAATTATTAAAATGTTCAAAGTCAGTCACTGTAGACTGACAGGTAAAATGATTTTATGTCAGAGTTGTAAGCAGTAGGATATGTTGATATTATTGTATTGGGAACCATCCTAGTGGTCAGATGTGATATGTAAGAACATATTAAGCCATTATCATGGTAAAGGAAGATGTGATGGGACATTGTGGGATCTGGGACTGGAATATGTTCTTTAAAACTCCTTATGGGCTTTAGGGAACTTGTCACAAGTGCTGCTCTATATGCCTGGTGCATGGTGATACTAACCTTTTATAATAGAATTATAACAGAGTAAGTTGTGTTATTTCCCTAGCTCCCCTCCTCCCCCGAGCTGTTTTAAAATAAATATAAGGCATGTCTATATCTACCTTAGCACAAGGATGTGCTATTTGTACCTAGGAAGAAATATGGGAAAATATTGTACAAGTAGGAGAACTGATCTCAGGGATTCTTTAGGTTAATCAGTGTTAATCAGACTGATGAGCTAGCAATCTTTGTTCATTCTTTGTTTTCATTTGGGAGTCAGTCTATTACTGTAGAAATGTGGATGGATCCTGTGAAAATATATTCTCAACATTATGCTGTTGAGAAAATATA
>JANHFJ010004189.1:85003-95125 GCA_032468195.1 Cerberus rynchops | reverse complement strand
GGTGGCACGCAAAGCCATCTTGCTGGGCACACAAGCTGTCGGCCAACTTACCTCCAGCTGAGCATGCACATGTGATTGTGCATGCACACATGTGCTATTGCAGAGACCCAGCTGGTGTTCGGGCTTCCATTGTGCATGCGCATGATTGCAGTAGGAAGTCCAGCTGGTCTTCGGGGCTCTCCTGCGCATGCATATGTGATTGCTCATGTGTGCGTGAATGCCTATGTGCAGTGCATGTGCATTGCACATGCAAAAGCTACATGCATGCGCAGATGGTGCAGTTGCACATGCAGCGCACATGGAGGAGCCGCACGCAAGTGCAGATCACTCATGCAAAGCACATACTTTTTGGCACTCGGTAAGTAAAAGGTTCGCCACCACTGATATAGGGTCTCCTGCCTTGAGCAGGGGGATGGACTAGAAGACCTCCGAGGTCCCTTCCAACTCTGCTATTCTGTTGAGAATTGATGCCCATCATCCTGAGCACTGTGATCTCTCTCCCACTTCCTTCACAGGTGCTTGTGAAAGTGGAAATGTCTCATTTACCCCTGCCCTAATAAAATTGTCAAACCAGTGCTCTTGTGAGCATGAAAAGTTCATTCATCTTAAAGGGTGTCAATTCAGTTGAGAAATGCTGAAATTGGACCGTTGCTTTCTAAATGCCTTGGTAGAAAATAAATTGAGCCCAGCTAAATAAATCCAACAAATGGCGACATCTAACCTTGAAACCTTGTGAGTTTTTGAGTGGCGGAAGGCCAAGGGCACCAATTGCTGGGGGATAAATTGAAAGCTGTTTATTTAATTATTTATAGACAGGCCAGCCACCTCCACTTAGTGAGTCTGCACAGCTAACTAACCATGCGGAAAATATCAAATCAACGGAAACAGAATAAAAAAAATAATACAACCCAGTGCAGGGCAACACAATCAGATTTCCAAGTAAAATTCCCCGTGATATAACTTGATATAAGATCTATACCAGCGTAACAGTAACAGATTAAGAGAGTTGGAAGGGACCTTGTGGGTCATCTAGTCCAACCCACACACAAGCTGGAGACTCTACACCATTTCTGTCCAATCTCTTCTTGAAAGCCTCCAGGGATGAAGCTCTCACAGCTTCCAAAGGCAACTTCTGTTCCATGGGTTGATTGCTCTCACGGTCAGAAAATTTCTCCTTATTTCCAGGTTGAATCTCTTCTTGAACAGTTTCCATCCATTATTCCTTGTCTGGGCCTTCAGAGGTGTCTTGGAATACAGCTTGACCCCCTCCTCTCTGTGGCAGCCCCTCAGATATTGGAAGACTGCCATCATGTCTCTCCTGGTTCTTCTCTTGAGTAGCCATGCCCAGTTCCTGTAACCGTTCTTCATATGTTTTAGCCTCCAGTCCCCTGATCATCCTGGTTGCTCTTCTCTGCACTCTTTCTAGACTCTCAACATCTTTTTTATCGTGTGGTGACCAAAACTGGATGCAGTATTCTAGGTGTGGTCTTACTAAGGCTTTATAGAGTGGTATTAGTACCCCCCTTGATCTTGATTGTATCCCTCTGTTAATGCAATTTAGGATTGCATTGGCTTTTTTGGCTGCCACTGACTCATAGAACACCATAGAATGCCTCAAAGAAAAGACAAATCTTCAGTCTTTTAAGAATCACAGAGAACAGGGCTTCCCCGGTATCCATGGCCCGTTGGAAATGGCTGTGCAAATGAGCATAGCTTCAGCTGTGCATGTGCAGAACCTAGTATCACATGAAACCATCCCTCTTCAGTCCAAAAATATTTTCCATGGAACCGGTCTCTGATACCAAGGACATTGCTGACTTGCTGACCCAGAATACTCTTGTATATAAAAAGTTGTATTTTCCCCCTGCATGACAAAAAAACCTTGGGGGTAATTAAGTTATGGCTGGATATCAACTGCAAAAAAAGAAAGCTTTCATTCATTCATTCAGCTTTGAAGTTCTGTAAAATTGGTTTGTATTATCAATCCCAAGAATGCTCCACATCAGATAAGCCGTGATCCAGCTTCTTAACACCCCACCCCTTTCCTTGTCTCCTACTATTACCTTAAACCATTTGGATTTTGGCTTCCAAATCAGCCAAGCCTCACATTAGAGGTGAATGAGTTTTCAAGTGCATTGAAATTTCATCCCTTACGGCATGTTGATTTGGCTCTCCCAGTATTTCAATAGAAACATTCGTTTAAAAAAAAACAAAACTTGTCTACCATCCAAAATTGGAAACGTTGATTTCCCAATGCAATTGCTGGGCAATCCAGAGGCACTTTTGGAACAGATGTCAAACAACGTCTAGCAAAAGAGGAACACAACTGTCCTAACAAATCAATTTATCTTTTAAAAAGACATTTCTAATTAACTTGCCCTTCTCAACCTCCTTTTTTCCATTTTTACTTACCCTGCCAGCCACATTCATCATCTGAATGCTTAGAAGAGAACACAGAAATCAAAAAGAGGATCCTACATTAAATTATGCTTGATTTTGATTCATCTCTGACCCATGAACTACTGTGGCAACATAACACAAATATACCAAACCTTCAGCCAAAGGACCTCCTATAGATGCCAGATTAGAATTCTTTATTGGCCAAGTGTGACTGGACACACAAGGAATTTGCCTTTGGTACATATGCTCTTGGTGTACATTAAAGGAAATGGTACATTCATCAGGAATCATAAGATACAATACTTAATGATAGTAGTAGGGTACCAATGAGCAATCAAATCATACTAGGAAGCAATAATGTAGATACAAGCAACAAAGTTATAGTCATAAGTGGGAGGAGATAGGTGATAAGAGCAATGAGAAAAATAATAGTAATGCAGACTTAGTAAACAGTTTGACAGTGTTGAGGGAATTATTTGTTTAGAAGAGTGATAGCATTGGGGAAAAAACTATTCTTGTGTTTAGTTGTTCTGGTGTAAAGTGCTCTATAATGTCATTTTGAGGGTAGGAGTTGAAACAATTTATGTCCAGGATGTGACTGGTCCTTAAATATTTTCCCAGCCCTCTTTTTGACTCGTGCAGTATACAGGTCCTCGATGGAAGGCAGGTTGGTAGTAATTGTTTTTTCTGCAGTTCTGATTATCCTTTGTAGTCTGTGTCTGTCTTGTTGGGTTGCAGAACCAAACCAGACAGTTATACAGGTGCAGATGACTGACTCAGTAATTCCTCTGTAGAACTGGATCAGCAGCTCCTTGGGCAGTTTAAGCTTTCTGAGTTGGTGTATAAAGAACATTCTTTGTTGTACTTTTTTGATGACGTTTTTGATATTAGGTGTCCATTTTAGGTCTTGTGATATGATAGAAGCTAGAAACATTGCACTGTTGTAGCATTAACCCATGCTATTTTTTGTGCATACATTGTGATATGATGAATGAAGAAAGGGATGGGTCTTATGCTACAATAAGCTGTTTTCATCAGATCAGCTAGTTAGATTTCCTCTTAGGGATCTGTAAAAATAGTACATTTTTTGTCTTTTCCTTTCTTCAAATGAATTCTGTTCTAGCTGCCCATTAATACCACTTTGCAGCTTTGCATTTTGTTTTTTCTCCCCCACTTATATCTAAAACGAAAACTGTCCAATTACAGATCTTTGTTAAAATACCTTTCAGTGTGGTTTAAACAAATAATAGCATGCGGCTATACAAGGACAGCATGATGAAAGTCTTTTCAAGCATGAGCTGTGTGCTTTGCAAATACTTTTACATCTCTAAGTGCAAGAAACGTGGTTAATGGGTAATGAAAACACCCATGGTATTTTAAAAGCTGAGTCAGATACATTTGGTTTTCCACTTTCAGTTCCAGATGGTGGGAAATTATAATTTATGTTATTGTTAATGTGAAATAAAATTCTCCTCAAATGGCAGCACATAGCCAACAATGGCTGATCTTGGAGAAGGAAGCTTAGGAAAGTAGACCTGGTTTATACTTTCACAGGAGACAGCAGACAACCAAGAAATCCCATGGTTATTGACTAGACTGAAAAGCTAAACAAAATATTTCAGAAAAAGAAGAACACCCTTCTTATTCTTATCCCTTCTATTTTCTACATTTATCAGGATTCAAGGTCAACTCAAGGGAGGCTCAAATTTGTAAATAAAATTTGCCATCTGTTAGCTTTTGTTCCATGAGATGGGAAATGTATTAATTTGCTTACCTGGATTAATTTAACATCAGAATTGTCAAGAGTCACATTTGCTATTATGGTTTTGTTTAGTTTGTTTAAGTTAAATCCACAACATTGGGTGACTGCTCACTAAAGGTAACAGGTATATAAATAGATTGTATGACTCGTAAATAGATAAACCAGAGGACCTTAGTAAGAGATGAATGGGTTTGCTTTGAAACATTTCTTTTATGTTGATTGATTCGAATGTGTGAAGTGGGATTTCTTAGAGAAGGATGATTGGAATCACTGGAGTTTCTTTTTGACTATCCACAATTTACTCTGTTGGTTGTTTGTTGTTCCATTTTTGCATCCCATTCATGTTGCTGTCACCCAGGCTAGACCCTGCTTTTTCCTTCAGTAAAGGGGTCTGCAGAAAGAGCTATAAAAAGTCAAGGTGGTATTCACGAGACACATAAAAAGGGGGGTGGGAATTTGCATGGCTGTACAGAGCACCTTACCTTTTTCTGAACCTACTCCATGGATACTTCTGTGTCCAATCTTTTGATATATTTCACAGAAATATTTAAAGGGATTTCTTTTCCTTTTTAATCATTTCTTTATATTTCATAAGAGAGAAATGTTTGGCTGTCCTTAAAACCAAGAACAACAAAGAGTTCATTTAGGAGTGTCACAAATCTAGGACTAATGACTTCATTCAACCATTCACGGTAAAGAAAATTACAACCAGGTACTAATGATTCAAAATGCCTGCTTTCTTCAATTCCTTCTCCTGTGTAAAAGGCGACGAAGGGAAACCCTCCAATAACCCTCATCTCCAGGTTTCCCCTTTGCTTGATGAACTGGGTGCTTGTAATCCTTATTCACAAGCCATAGGGGTAGTTCAAAGAAACAGCACAGATCTGCATGCCAGGCTAGACAAAGCGGGTAAGAGGGAGGCAAATGGAATGCTTGGAATCTGCTCTGAACAGATAACTCATTTCCTCTTGTTTCTGAGCTGAGCTACAAGTGATGGGGCCTTCCTTGTGAGCTTGTAGATCAGCTAGAAAAATCAGAAGAAGCCCGTGAGATTAGTTCAGATAGAGGCGAGGCTCTCAGAAGGAAGAAAGCAATCAGATTTTCTCAATCTCATCTTGGAACATCTATGCTGGCCAAGGAGCTGCTGAGTATCAGCAGCCGCCCTTGGAACTCCATAATAGAAACCTGTTGATTTCTTTTGTGTTTTACTTCCCTCAATTCTTAGATCTGTCTACAAACTGAAAAGTGACTTAAAATTGTAGCTCCATCTTACCCAACCACATTGAGTTGTTCTTGTGCTAGATTTAGAACCTGTAATACAAGCTGCTTTCAGAGTGTGCAGATTAGGGAGTGGGGGTGGCATTAGTTTCCTCATTTCACCAGGATGTATCTGCCCCAGGCAGTAAACTTAGACACAGAGGACTGATTTCAACAACATTCATGATATGAAAAGTTAATTAAATTATCGAACCTTCAGTGTTGTTTGAGATGTTAATTCAGTTGGGAAATTCAGAATGTTATTTTTGCCAATACAGTAAATATCAGTACTAGGTGTCAAATGCTCTAAGATCTGAAAATATTGGAGTAGATACATAGAAAAACTTTCCAGGTAGAAAACTATTTACTATTTTTGCTGCAATATAAATTTAGAATCTTGCAGAATAATTAGACCTTCATTGTGGTATATTTTTTGTGAATTAGTAACTGGATCACTATGTTATTTAAATTAATGGGCTCCATAACACCCAGCACATGTTTTGATTAGGATAACAATGGATTATGGTACTTACCTTTAAATATATTGGGAAGGTACTAGATTGGAGAAAGCTAGGTTATGATATACAAGTAGATGTATCTTTCAGTTGTGAATCTGTAGAAGAAAAAATGTTTTTTCTTATTTAGTGTTAACATATTCTAGAGACATGTGTAAATTTATAATTATCTAAAAGAGATAGTAGCAATCTGATGAGTAACACATGTTTGAAATTCAGCATGGCCAATAGCGAAGATATGTAGGATGTGTAATGCAAGATACTTGGAGTGGGTCAGAAGGTTTACTCTTGATTAAGAAATATATACATTATTGATGTTCCAGGAAAAGAAAAGTCCACAGCTTTATTTTCTAACATCACATAATGATCTCACAATTTTTGGAGACTTGAACTCTCCAACAACAAATTATTTTTTCCAAAGACTCCTTTTACACAGCATACTTAACCCAATACTGAATTAACCCAATTTCTGTATTCATAGAATACCACTAACAAAACAGGCTGGATTTGTATGATGTCTAAAAGAAAACATAGCTGACAAAAAAGAATTAACTATGCTTCATGTGCTTTATAAATAAAACTGCTAAATCATTCTCTAACCTATCATGCTGCCTATATTGCAAAACACTGAGACCCAGAAATTCTTAAGAGATTCCTAGATGAAAAGCCAAAGGATGCAAGAAATGAGAAAAATGTTGTTTTTTGTAGGCTTATTCATACTTTTCTTTTAATAATTTCTATTTTGTTTCACAGGCCAACAAAAACACCATCAAAATGTCCAGCAAACGAGCCAAGGCAAAGACCACCAAGAAGCGCCCTCAGCGTGCGACCTCCAATGTCTTTGCCATGTTTGACCAATCACAGATCCAGGAGTTCAAGGAGGCTTTTAATATGATTGACCAAAACCGTGATGGATTCATTGACAAAGAAGATCTACATGACATGCTGGCTTCTCTAGGTAAGAAAATAAGTTTGATATAGTGCACTGAGTAGAACTGATAAGAGAAGGCTGGGATCTTGTAGATGTTGTCCAACAACATCTCCTAGTAGTCCCAATTAATATGATTGAGTGGTTGATAGGAGGTGTAGTTCAGCAACATTTGAAAGGCTACAAAAGCCTCAGGTTTCTTTAATTTTAATCTAGTCTTAACACTGAACTTCAGAAATATCCTTAGCTCTGAAACCTGATCTCTGAACATCCTGATATCTGAATATCCTGATCTCTGAAACCTCATTTGAAAATATAGCTGAACGAGGAGGTAAAGGATTCAAGGTAGGAGAAGTAATAATTTTTCATGCTCCCTTATATTAAGAATTCATACAAGCAGAAAACTAACACAGTAAGCAAAAGATAGAGCCAATTTCAGGTAGGTAGAAAACTTGAAAAGGGTTAGGTCTGGCTGGTTATTTGGATAGGAGAGCATTAGACAAAACCAGGGTTGTAGGATAAGACTGAAGACATGTCCTAGAAGAAGGTGACAGCAAACCACTTTTGAAACTCCATCAGGAAAACTGCACGCAGTATCAAGTCTCAGGGTCATGTGATCACCATTCGGAACCTTCCCAGCTGGCTTCCAGCAAGCAAAGTCAATGGGGAAAGCCACATTTGCTTAATGACCATGTGATTCGCTTAACAACTGCAGTGATTCATTTAACAACCATGGCAAAAAGGTTGTAGACGTTTGTAAAATTTCCCCCAAAAGTCATAAAAGTGCTTGCAACTCATCTGCCTTTGTTTAGTGGTTAGCAATGAAAATTCTGGTCCCAAGTTTGGGCTTAAGTTGAGGACTACCTGTATATGGGTGAATTTTAATTGTCCAAAATGCTATACCTTTCTGTAAAAAGAAGTTGGGTGGGGTAATAGCACAGACATGTCCACTAAAGTTGCATTATGTAGAGTTTAACTAAGATAATTTATGAGAAACATAATTAACTATATACTTCTTTCCATTACTTCAAAAGAAACTCAAAGCCAAACTATAATAAATAGCCTGTGGTTATTCAGAGAACTTCATGGCTGAATGAACTCTTAAATCTAGTCTCCTCAAGTCTAGCCTAACACTCTAACTACTATGCCATAGTTGCTCTGGCAAATTTTCTTATTATTGTGTTCTAAATGCTATGCTTGTCCAGACTGGAAGGTTGAAAGAACTGAGCTCAGAATTTATGAATGCAGTTCTCTAAATTGCAATGTCCAACACAAGGCTTCCTAGACTCACAATTAGATGTTCTGCCATTAACATGGAATCTGTAAAACAGTTTTCTTTCTCATCTGATTCCCTGAAAGTGGGATATCATCTATCTAGGGTCTTAAACTCTAGAGAATTCAACACATAACACCACAGAGAGAAACAGAGAAGGTACAAAATGGGGTATAT
This sequence comes from Cerberus rynchops, assembly GCA_032468195.1. NCBI lineage: Eukaryota > Metazoa > Chordata > Lepidosauria > Squamata > Homalopsidae > Cerberus > Cerberus rynchops. Next base: position 86,813 of record JANHFJ010004189.1, on the reverse strand, counting down.
CACTCCATCCAGCTAGTCACTGTCCTATTTCCTGTGACCTTAACCATTGAAATAAGAAAGGTTCAGTCCCTCCAAAGAATTGCTTGCCTCTGATGTAATGTCCTGCAAATCTAGCATTAAAAGTCATCATATAGGTAGCAAATAATTTGATATTATCATTTTTTCATTCAAATCGATAAACATATGATTAGGTAGGCCAATCAAGTCATCTTAATATCATTCTTAATCGATAAGTAAGCCATAGCTTTAGCAGCACTAATAACCTAACTAGGACATGCAGTTCTTCAAAAATAGAAATGAACAGTAGGAAATAGCAAAATATATTAATTCTTTTGCATATGTGGGCCCTAAACACTTCAGAAGAATAAGCATTCTAGTAAGAATAGTTTCGCTTCCTCTGTCTTCTCTCCTCTACCATACAGTACTAAAATGAGGATGGATCCCAGGGGCTCCTGTAGGGGAGTCAGAAAGTCAACTCTGTCATCAAGGATCACATCCTTTGATACGCTTTGCAAGTGCAATGCATATTAAAAAGAGGCAGGGCATCTTGACCTTTCTTTTAATAACCCCCCCCCGTCACGTGAGAGACCCTGCCAAAGATAACACTGTGGAGGTCATAGTGTTTCACTCTGACTGCTGTTTTCCACATCTTGCTCCCAATGTGGTGCCCTCCAGATCTACCAGATGCAACATCCATCACTGTGGCCATTCTGTTGAATATGACAGGGGATGAAATCAGTTCTTCTAGTGGGCATTACATTAAGGATCATGCCTGATATACTCGAGTAAGCTTTTGCTGGCTGGAGAATTTTGGAAGCTGAAGTCTATACATCTTAAAAGTTGCACTGGATCAGATGCTGATATTGTTGAGACTTCTGCAGTGTGCATGATCTCCCCACCATCAGTTTCAGTTTCAGCCGGCCTTCTTTCTTAAGTGCCAGTCATGAACTGTATACCTTTAGATTGGATTACGCCAAGATTTCTTTACTACAGTATTCTGAACCATATATCAAAGTTAACAAATTATAATATCAGCACTTGTATAACAAGTTAGTTACTGCAATATCAGACCAAACAAATTAATATACCGGGTAGTTCTGCTGTAGAATCTGATCTGAATCTTTTTCTGGAAAACAATGCCAAAAGCTGATGTTTTCCAATTAATTACAGATAGTCCTTGACTTACGACCGAGCACATACTGTATGTATAAATTGCTGTGCTGAATCAGTTATAATTTATTTCGGCTTCTTTCTTACAGTAATCAGCTACATGCTTTTACAAAGCATTCTGCAAAAAGAAATACCTGTCACATTAAGAAATACAACCTCTAATAATGGAGGTTCTATTAACTTCATAGATATATTGTTTATTCTTCATCCAGCTTTTTCTTACAGATATTTTTTACACAATTATCTACAGTTTACCTATATTCTAGATACTTTGGCAGCGCACTAACAAAGGTTGGTTGAATGGTTTCCTGAATCAATGCAACTGCCTGAGTTCACAAAGCCCATTGAACCAAAAACCACACTTAAGTTCGCTGAACAACTCTTCAGGCACAATTTGCCAACCACATTTCAGTTTGCTGTGTTGATGGAATCCACAGTTGTTGAACTGTTCCCATGGAGCTAGAAAATTCACTTTGAAGCAGCTAAAAAACTTTAAAAATAAGGAAAACAATGACCACAAGGGGTGAAATAACCAGAAAGAAATCAGGAAGGTTAAAATGTAGAGCAGGGGTAGGGAACCTTGGCTCTTTCATGACTCGTGGACTTCAACTCCCAGAATTCCTGAGCCAGCTGGCTCAGG
>JANHFJ010004189.1:8673-20391 GCA_032468195.1 Cerberus rynchops | reverse complement strand
TTGTACCAGCAATCTCTTTTTAGCCTATATGAAGCAATGCAGTTTTTCCATTTCATTATATATTCAGCCATGTTATACAAATTAGGCTGCAGGGTTTTCCCATGTTGGACTGGAATAACCAGAAAAAAGCAATGTTCACATCAAAATAAAATTGCTATGACCTACAATCACATCACCTGCTAGACTGTTACCAAAGTAGTTTCATAACCAAATAGCTGCCAAACCTAAGTTTTGTTTGCTACTGTTAAAACAGCTGCACCTTTTAGGTATAGGTGGAATCAATTGCCTCACAAACTTTCACTGACAGTGTATAATAGTTGATACTTACAATACAAAATACGGTATATACTCTCTCATTTCAGTGAAGGGAGATGGAAAGGATATCAAAATGGTAACCACCTTTGTTTAGCTCAGAACCTTTAATATATATATATATTTATAAGCACAGGTAGTTTTATGTATTGGCTAAAGGATCTAGTTTTCACTAGCCATTTGCAAAGACACTGGAAAGCCAGCTATTTAGAGAACCCTTTGAAAGGTTATCCTAATTCTATGAGCTATATGTGTCATTAAAAAAATAGCATGGGCTACAAGGGTGTCAAACTCAATTGTGTCATGTGACATATTGCAATGTTTTTTGCCTTTGTGGAGCTGGGGTTTGTGTGGCCTCCGCATGACGCATCTGGCCTATGGACTGCCAGTTTGACACCCCGATCTACTAAATGTGGATTGGAAGAGTTAAATCAGCATTCCCCATTCTGGAGTTTAAGACCAAGTTCTAACAACCTTAGTTGTAGCACTGGTCATGTTGGCTATGAATTCTGGTAGTTAAAATCCAACACATCTAGAGATAACAAGTTGGAAAACATTAAACACACAGCAGGACTCTCAGAAATACCCTAATCTGCAACTAATAAAATTTGTAATATTACTTTCCAACTCTGTAGAAAATGAATGCATTAATAAGCCACAGCTGATACACTTTCATACAGCTTTACTTCTATGTTTTGCCAAGAGTGAAGAATTGCATAAGCAACTGTTTTTATTATTTATTTCACTCTTTAAGGCACATAGCAAGTCAAGTCAGATTACATGATCTTTCCACTTTTTATAGGTTTTGGCAAAGCGTTCAACTTATCATGTGAGCAAATATAATGATTACAAACTTCAAGATACTAATAATATGTGAGGATTACTAAAAGAAAATAAATTGAAAATGTTTTTACTGCACTTACTGCCCTTGAAGAAGTGGAGAATAGAAATTGCTATATTTCTGTATTGTATGGAGGCCAAAGACAATAATGGATCAAATGCTGCTACTGAAATACAGCCTGACAGGTATTGTCACTCACAATAAACATTAGCTCAGTGTCAATAATAAATACAGCAGCAGCATTTTATAAAGAATTTAATTAGTTTTAGGCTTTTTTACATAGTCAGAAAGTAAGTATTTAAATATGCACAAAGACAGAAAGATTCAGCAATACACAAAATAGAGGAATTGTTGGTCAAAATGATGAAATGTGCTGAGATGGCTAAATTCTTTGAACAGAGAAAAGACCATTTTTAATTTATTTATGTTGATGGCTACATTGACTTCTTTGATCAAAAATATTAAAATTAATCATTAAACAAATTTATATAACCACTCAACTGACATCTGGGTAGCGATATCTATGTTTATTGCTGATTGGGAGGCCCTTATGAGGTTTTTGCATAAAACAGAAAAAAATGAATTTAGGATGAATGGTTTAGATGATTGCATAGGATTATAGAAAGAAGACAGTTACTTTGTAATTCTAAAGTAAGAGGTAAATTTATAATTGTACTTATAACTGATGTAAAGGAAACCAGAAGTTACTTCTTTGTAACTTTTTCTTTTTTTTCTCCTTGCACTTTTAGCTTTACTTTCAATTTCTTTTTTACTTTGTTATCACTATGCATGTGCGTGCGCCAGCACACACACACACACACACAAATGGAGAGAGAAAAAGTATGTATTTAAAAATTACAAAACTGCAAGTCTGTCCAAGAATGAGGTGTAGAGCAGTGCACTACCCAGTGCAAATCCCAGAGCCATGGCTTCATAAATACTTCAAAAATTCAAAACAATGTCAAATTCATTTTAATTTAAGGTACATACAGTTATCCTTAAACTTCCTTCTCCTGAAAGAACAATTCATAACTATTTAGGTAAATTCAAATATTAATGATTTTATTTTTTAATTTTTTCCCTACTTTTTGTCTGTCAGTGAGTGTTTTACAAGCTAAAACACAGGACAAATATTAAATAACATTCCCTTCAATTCTGCACTGTCCAGCAATAGAAGGATGGGGGGTGGGTGGGATAAAAGTCTATTTGCAAAATCAAACTTTCCCTTCTCAGAAAGTGACATCAAAAACTGTTTCTATGGTAACTATTGCTGTTAAAGGTCTGAATCAGTCCAAGAGGTGACCAATTAAAAACAACAGAACTGGCTTTAAATCCTGCCTAGGACTCGGGAGGCAAATGAGATAGAAGGAAAGTACAATTTAATAAGCTCAATTTTTTTCAATGTAATGAGTTTCAGAACCACCAACTATATATAGATTTATCTAAAATAAAAAATACTGACTTATAATTTAGGAATTTATGCAGTTATATATACATACAATACACATCATACTATTTCAAATATTGAAGAATTCAAAAATTTATGATCAGGAAAGCAAAGAACACCAGCTTGTTGACTACAATGAATGTAAACAAACTGATTTAAATTTTTTAAAACATATATACGTTTGTGTGCATGCATATATCACCACGTATATCACTTGACCTCTTTCTCTTAAACACACACACTACTTAATCTGAAGAACATTATGTATCAACACAAGCCCCTGACTTGGGACCATAATTGACTCTAGAATGATGGTCATAAGTCATGTTGGTCATTAAGTGGGTCATGATATGACTGCATCTGATTTTAAAATTGTTTTAATAATGGGTGTTTTTAATTAGTTTTAAATTTAATTTTAATTGTAATTTTAAAAATGATCTAACGGCCTGGGTTTAATTCTCTTAATTGATTTTAAATTGTATTTTTGTATTTTTATGTTTTTACTGGCTGTTAACCGCCCCCAGTCCTTAGGGAGAGTGGGGCGGTATATAAATCCGATAAAATAAATAAATAAATAAAATCTTTTTTTTTTTTTGCAGTGATGGTTAAGTGAATTGATTGTTCACAATGGGTATTTTTTGCTAGAAACTGGAAGCAAGCACTAGTTTCTTGCAAAATGTGCTGTAAATTGCAGTCACATGACCACAGGATGATACAAACAGCCATCATATACCCAAAATGCAATCACGTAACCATAGGGGATGGGTTTAGCTATCATAACTTTGAACCCCAGGCCATAAGTATCTATGGGGAGGTTCAAATGGAACTTTGAATGGTTGCTAAGCAACCAGTTCTAAGTTGAGGCCTTTGCCCATGTGAAGAAAACTCTTTTATTATCTAGATCAAAATGTCATAGCCATTCATATACAGTGGTTTTTTTTGGTGTAGACATGTTTGAACCAGGATGCTGCTTTGAAGAGGCACTTCAACCAAAGCTTAATTAAAGTTAGACATCCTTTCAAAGATCTGCATTGCCTAAACATTATTTTCCAAGGAACAGATTCATGCATTGCTTGTAAGTTTCCTACAAAAATCTTTATGGGGGAATCAGGAAAGAGAATGAAAACTAAAAAAGTTGCTGATTAAACATCAAGTGGTATAGTTTTCAGGGTGATTAGGACTGAATGGTCGCTTTCCATCCTCATTGGGTGACTTTGAGACAGTCACCTTCTATTCGTCAAACTTACTTCCCAGAATTGTTACTGTGGGGGGAAATAAAAGGAGGAAGTACTATGCCTTGTGCTCCTGAAAGAAAGACAAAATATCGTAGACAGTCATGAAAACAAAACAAATGGATCATCAAACAATTCAACCAAGAATTTTCACTCGAGGCCCAAATGACCAGGTTCAAATGATCCTACCTTGGACACATTATGCAAAGACCCAGTTCTCTGGAGAAGGTTCTAATATTGGGAAATGTGGAAGAAATAGAAGAGGATGACCAGTAGAAAGCTGGGTGGATTCAGTTACAGTGGGGATGAGTGCACCCACATAACACCATGAGAAAAATCTATCAATGTGGTCACTAAGAACTGAGAACAACTTGATGCCAGATAATCATAATTTTATTCCATTTGTCATATTTATATAGCTGCCCATCTCACAAAACACGTGACTCAAATCCAGAACTACATTTCATACAAGAAATACAGGTAATCTTTGACTTACAACCTCAATTGATATCCAACATTTCTGTTGCTAAGTGAGACATTCATTGAGTTTTGCCCCATTTTACAACCTCTTTCTTGCCCTGGTTGTTAAGTGAATCATGGCAGTTAAGTTAGTATTAAGGTTAAGTGAGTCTGGCCTCCCTATTGGCTTTACTTTACAGAAGGTCACAAAAAGCTCATATCAAATGACCCAGGGACACTGCAACCATCATAAATATGAGTCAGTTGCCAAGCATCTGAATTTTGGTCACATGACCATGGGGGATGTTGCAATGATCATTAAGTGTGAAAACTGATCATAAGTCACTTTTTTTAGTGCCATTGTAATGGTCACTAAATGAACTGTTGCAAGTTGAGAACTACCTGTATTTAGGAGGTGAACCTCAGAGGATGGAACAGCAACTTTAAGGCTTCAGAGTAGCTTCCAGCCAGAAAAAGCTTCATGTGATACTGACTGAAGAGAATAAACATTTCTGGCAGCCTCTTGAGTTCTTACAACTCAGACTGCCAAGAGTTTAGTCCACCTGACAGGAGATTGCTTGCTTGCTTTAGTTCACATTGTCTGCTTTCCTGTATCTTTCAGGAAATCCTTGGGGATGGCAAATCTATCATCCATATTCCTTTTGTGCTGAAAGTTAGCAAGTAAGTTAGTTGACTTAAAATACACAGCAGACTATTTTCAGCAGCATCAAACCTAACTGAAAACAGTTGCAGGGAAAAGATTATGGTTATAATAAATTCCAGAGTGAACAATGCTTCTCCCTATATGCAAAATGCTTCTGAGTTATAGTCTGTAACATCAGAGATAATATCTTATAGTATGAAAAGTGACACAGCGGGGAGCATTCAGGTAATATAATATGTAAAAGTGACAATCTTAATTACCCTTGTTTGTTCCATGCAGTGACAAGAGCATATCCCTTTAGTATTTTATCTTATTCATGAACCAGGCACTTGCATTTAATCAACAGCTAATCAGACTAAAACAGAGCATAAGAAAGTTGTTTTTGTATGTGCAATTTTGAGAAGCCACTTAAAAGCAGCCTATCAGTTTGAACACACCCATCATAATACAGCCTTATTCTGTCTTCGCATTGAATAATCTCTCAAAGCTTGATCTAATAAGGTGGAAATATAATTACTTTCTTATAAAGAACAGGATTTTAAGATCTGCCAGAATGGGAAAATGAGACTCTGTACTCAAGATTTCTCATTATCTTAAGAATGGGATAAGCATAGAATTGGATGCTATTTTTTAGATGTATGTTTTTTTATGTTATGTATGTTTTTTAAAAATAAAAAAACCTTTAAAAAAAAGAATGGGATAAGAACATAACCCATTAGTTAACTTCAGTTTCATCATGTTATACAGTATATTAAGGTACAATTCTTGTGACTCAGCCTGTAATATGTATGTAACTGAGGTAATCATACACTGCTTCTAGTTATGATTGTTTTCAATGATGGTCCTTCTATGCCATGAATTGTCATATGCACTTATGGGACTGTACAAAATAACAGGAGTGTGGTTCAATGCACTTATCAAGAGATACAATTTAATACTTCATACTTATACTGTATTTGACAAGAAAAGGAACATTATAAATGTAACTTGCTAACAAATATTTATTCTGCACCTAACATTGCAGTGGTAGATAACTGTGACTGGGTTCTCACACTGCAATAAGCATGATTTACTAAATAAATCACAACATGTGTTCATGAAACTAGTTATTTCTAAGCTTATCTATATCTATATCTATACTGTAGTTTCCTATATTAATACAGAATCAACATGCTGCATTGGAGAGACCCAGGTTCAAGTCCAATTTAGACACAGATGCTCAAAATTGAGCAGAGATGCTCAATTTGGGATCAGTCTCTCATTCTCTCCAATAAAAGAATGTGTGTGTGTGTGTGTGTGTGTGTGTGTGTGTGTATGCAATATGAGTCCTTCTTGTTCTCCAACCTTGGTTGTTTGGTTGCAGATGTTTTATTGCTCAACTAAGTAACAACTAAGTGCTAGTGAATATGGGGTTTTCTCACTGTTTAATATACAAAAGCATGTCCTGCCAATATTGGTGGAGGTGAGCCTTGGGAACCTGGGAGGCTCCAGTCTCTCTTTCTCAGTCCCATTTTTCTTACAGCACTACTGATATGCTGGGAGGTACATTTAGACTCCCTTGAGCTCCTGAAGGCAAAGGATATAAATCTAACCAATAAATAAAATGTATAACCAGAATGTAAGTTTAGCAAGACATCATTAACTTGTTATAAGACAAAGTGTTCTCCAAATTGCCTCAGCAAAAACAGGACAAAAAAATCTGCTCATAATAACATACCAAACAACCATGTAATCAGCCACAATGCCCTCAATTCATAGAACAGGTCACTACAGCCTAACTGGATGAAGCAGGAAACTAAGCTGCCCAAGTGCTCTTGAATAACAGAAGTAATACTGAAATTATCATGCTCAATTCTGTTTACTTTGCTTTGCCAAGGTCCTAACTTTTCAATTCAAACATTTTGTACTGTTTCTAACTCCCATTTGCACCAGACTACTCTCAAATGATAATGAAACAGGGAAAGCATCATCACTAATTGATCAACAACACACTTTCTACAAAAGATTAAAATCTTGAATCCTAGAATCTTTACTGCTATAAAGGGGGGCAATAAATCTTTACTCTGTGTTGCCATCTGGGGGCCATCCCCATATAGTAACCCGATGAAAAGGGCTATATGGAAAAGCATCATCTTCCTTCGGGGCGGAAACTGTAAATCAGTTGAAAACGGCATCTTAATTTAGTAATAAAAACCTTACAAAGTCACCACTTGCGATTCACGTGGCGCCCATCTCAAATTCATGGGGTTATTATTTCAGCTTCACTTAAATGGCCCCAACCTCTGTCACCCCCGATTATCGCTCGCACCCCAAAGTCCTCGATCCAAGATGAGGCGGAAGACAAAAAGACAAGGCAAAAGACAGCGGCACCTCTGCGATTGTTCTCCCTCCCTCTTAACACTTCTTGCACGGCTACTTTTAAGGGCATCCAAGGGACAAACCACCCTGGCCAAGAAAAGCAGCATCTACTACCCGGCAACCCTCGGAAAGTCTACTCACAAGTTTCAGCCACGCGGTCTGCTTGCTCCCCTCGTACGAGATAAGCCCAGAACTGAATCCGGCTGAGCCGCTTGGGAAGGGAAGAATCACCCAGCCGGCGAAGGGGTGGAGAAAGGAGGCAGAGCGGGCACCGCCAGAGGCTCGGAGCAAACTTTCGCCCTCCCAGCTGGAACCCGGTTGACTCACAAGCGCTGCCTCGCTCCTGGGAGGGCGAGGAAGGCGCTGGCAACCAGAGCCGCATGCTCACAACGCTTTTTCCTCCTCCGCACACGCTGGGGCTGCCGCCGCCGCCCGAGGTATTCTCACACTCAGCCGGCGCTTTACGCTTCTCTGCCCCACCTCCTCTGCAACACCTTGGTGTGTCCGGGGGAAGGGGAGAGAGTCACTTTCCCCCCACGCTGAAGAGCGAATCGCTCTTACCCATATATATATAGGTTTATATATGTATATAAAACTTCCCTCGGCAAGCCAGGAAGCTAGGTTCCCTCCGCTGCAGAGAGAAGGGGCGTAACACTGCTATGTTGCTTTGCGGCCTGCTGAAAATCCCTTTTCTCTTTCAGAAACGAGTTGATTTGCTCCCAAGAAAGAGCTTGGTCTCCCCTGTAATCACACTGACCTCGAGTTTGACACCCCTGTACTAATGGGTCAATTTCTCTGGCCTCATTGGATCTTGGAGATGGCATGACAGGAGTTACCCCTAATTTATCCCACCAAGTGCTCAGGCCACCTTGCACTATTAATGTGGTCGGCTCATTTATGGTTTAAGCCAGGTATCTTTACGATTCAGCTGTTACAGCTGCTGGGATTTTGAAGAACTGAAGCCTGATACTGGTCATAGGTCATCCAAGATGCCACTTTGTTCCTTGGAGCTCATCCGATATCTCAGAACAAAAAGCTAGAACCAACAGAGGAAGGCCCCAGAGGTACTTTTCAAAAGGCAACTGGACTTTTCTGTTTTTTTATTTGAAAATGTCTAGTCGCCTTTTAAAAAGAGCCCTTGGGACAACTATGACCATCCTGATGATAATCTGAGGGGTCCTTGGTGCTCTCCGATCTTGGATGTTTTCACTTTTAATAAAAAAAAAAAAAAGCAAGAGTTGCTATTAACAAATATTTGGACCTGACACAGTTCAGTGTGATTACCAAAGCATCTCATAATGACTAGCTCTTTAAATACAGTATTTGTAATCCACTGTCATTCAAAAATAATTCAGTTGACTTGTTTCCCAGTCAGTGTTCTTAAGACTAGTCTTAAATCATTTTATTCCTGTTTACTGTAGAATTGTTTTATAAATGCCATGCTGAATATGTCTGAAAGGCAGAATAGCACTGCTTGTAGTAACTTATGATGAAAAGCCCTTCCCTGTTATCTTTTTAAAAGAAAAAAGATTGTTGATGTGCATTCTTCCTAAATACAAGAAGATATTTAAGTACATTTATTTTAAAGATCTCACAAAATCTTATCTGCGCCGAGATTATTTTAATGTAAGGAAAACTTAGCTGGCCTTAAATTGAAAGCTTTTATGATTCAGTGCTTCTTGGTTGGCTTGTGAATATGAATTCTGAGTTTTTATATCTATTCATGAGTCTGCCTGACTCTTGAAGTGCAAATCCTGCAGTGCAAAGTCAACACACATCTCACAGAGTATGAAAAATTTAGGATTTAAAGCCCAACAAAACCTTGGTTCATACAAATATGCTAAACCTTTATCTCTTATGTGAACAAGCAATTTTAATGTGTTAAAGAAATCAGAGTGGCTTAGAGGTCTACAGTATATGGGTTACTCTGAAAATGAACAGCTAGAACAAAAGTCAGAAAAAATTCCTTGGCCAGAGATTTCAGCATATGTGCATGGTTAGAAGCCTATCATTTTTAGGGATGTTTACTTCTCTGAAAGTATTTCAGGAAACATACTTCAGGAGACAGATGGTACATTCATGCCTCACTGACTTCTAAACCAGTCTTTTCAATCAGAAGCACTGACTTGCCCTAATCTCTGTAGGTGGTCATCCAGAAGAAGAGCCAAAAGAAAAATACCAATTGCACCAGTTCTTAGTAGCTTTCATGGTAGCAGGTTTAGATTGTAGAGATTATGCAAAAATATTTCCAAGAACTTCTTGGGAATGTTCTGATCAGTTCTAAGCATATATTTTAGAGTTCTTATTTAAAGATGCAAGGGCAATGCCTCCATCAATGTTTTTCTCTATTTTTTCCTGTGGGTATTCACATTTTATCTCATTAAATTCAAATTTTATCCCATTAAACATATAAGATAGTTAGAGTAAGGTTGTATATTATAAGGAAACCCACTCCATTTATAACTGATCCTTATGGCCTTCAGATCTTTCTACTAATGAAACTTTGGATCAGGCATGTCCAACAGTCCACATGCAGCCCCACAAGGTAATAAAAGATACATTAATTTTTTTGTTATTTATATACATTAACTATATTATGCATTTTATATGTGGCCCAAGACAATTTCTCTTCACTCAATGCAGCCCAAGCAAGCCAAAAGGTTGGACAAGCTGGCTTTTGCTGTTGCTGAAATCTGTACAATTAATTCTTTTTGGTCAACTAAGGTTCTAATTAGTATTTTTTAATACAACATTATAGGGTTTAGGCATGAATACTTTTCAAATGTAATCTGTAGTTCTATAAATTTACCACACCTCTGCTATACTTTGGCAACATATAATGCAACATTAATGCACAGTAAAATTGCACTTTGATCTGCTTAGTAGAATACAAAGCAATACTTTCTTACTACCATAAACACTGTTAAAAAGTATCCAAAGTACAATTTTATTTGTGAGACAAGGCCACTTTCTTTCCACAAGTGGAAAAATTTCCTATACTGTTATCTGTGTAAATCTGAATGCATTTATGGAATGAGCAACTGATACATGCAGCAAAGCCTAAACCAGAAACTTGAGAACTTAAAATTATATAGTTCTTCTCTTCCTGTAGTAAGATAAAAAATTGCCTTACAGGGAGATGAATCAAAATGCAGAAACGAACGTATTTGCTTGTTCGCCAGTGCTTAAGCAAGTAGCCTAATATTTCAAATATACCGAGCAACATATTTTGCTTAGATAAAACACTTGGTTTAATCATAATTATTTGTATAGTATTCTCTTTACACTATCTACTGTACATCAAATAGAAATGTGAACCAGATTTGAGTAGTCTTTATCCCAAAGCAAATTCATACATATGATTCGTTTGTTTGTTCGTTCGTTCGTTCGTTCGTTCATTCATTCATTCATTTTTTTCTACACATTTGTCATACTGTGAAGAATGGCATGATATTTATATTAAGTATTATACTGGGAGAGAACATTGAATTCAATAATGGACAAGTCTGTCCTCAAATCAGAGTGACTTTTGAACATCATTTTTCTTGGATCAGAGCATCTTGTAAGTTAGAATGACTTTACAATTTAAAAGAGGCCCTTAGTATTACTCCCTGCTTGTCTCAGTGTTGCCTAGTCTTTCATCCTGAGCAGTTGTATGATCATTTTCTGTGACATGCATTAGTGAGCTAAATGGGCTCAATGACCTATTTTTGAAAATCACAGTGAATCAATCCCTCCCCCTCCCAATTTCTGCCCGCAGTAATAAATTCCAGTGAATGGGAAGTATCATTCTTATTGAACAGTGTTTTTTCCTCTAATCTCCTTCAGCTTGTGTCTAAAAATTGAGAACATTATTTCCCATTATCAGAGTTATTTATTTACTTACTTACTTATTTACTTATTTATTTAGCCTCCCAATTCAATCAAATGACTCTGGGGGGCTTACAGGCAGTTACCTATATCTGAAAAGAAATAATTTTTCAAAGTGTGAAAGCATCAATTATCATTTTGTATAACATTCATTGCCTTTGAGAATTACCAAGAGGAAACTATTACAAAAATCTCAGTATAAGCAATCCTAAAAACATTTGTACTCTTTGGATTCATGTACCCAGGAAAAATGAATCTGGGGGATGAGACTTTATATTTTCAGCCTTAAATTAACTGAAAAATTAAAATTTTGTTTTCAGAGGAACTTTACAGAATTCTTCTTCTTCTTTTGGCTGTTCCCGTTAGGGGTCGCCATAGCGAATCATCTTTTTCCACCTAACACTATCCTCGGCATCCTCTACTCTCACCCTAATTGACTTCATGTCCTCTTTTAGCATATCCATATATCTCCTCTTTGGCCTTCCTTTTGACCTCTTGCCTGGCAGCTCCATCTCCAACATCCTTCTACCAATAT
>JANHFJ010004188.1:37140-51497 GCA_032468195.1 Cerberus rynchops | reverse complement strand
CGAGCCATAGTGGTGGCTTCTCTTCTTCCAGCTGCTCGCCCAGGAGCAATCCAGCTTCCAAAGTCCAGCAAAAGGCAGGAAAACTTTTTAAAATGAACACAAGCCGTGGCAGAGCCTTCCTTTCTTCATGCGATCTACCCACAAGATCTTTGCAATCAACCAGTAGATCGCGATCGACCTATTCGGCACCCCCACATTGGAGAATTAGAACTATGTTTCCATGTTATCATTTTCCCCTAATGCTTTCCAATGTTTTTTACTTCAGCGTCCATAATTTCCAGTCATACTGGCTTTTGTCAGCACATTAGCAGCTTTTGTTGGTGTGACTCCTGAAGAGATTGGGCTGAATACTAACTGCCATAACAATTGGCCAGCAAAACCACCATGATTGGAATAGTTAATATTTCACATCTGGAGAAATTAGGGAACTTACATTAAGCATTAAATACTTCAAAAATTATAGCTTATTCCAAAACAAACTTGGGGCCTGCTAAGTACAAGGAATGAAAAATTACATAATCGATAAGCCCCTTGAGAAAGAGACAATGACCACTGAAGCACGACCACTCTTATTCTTGTGATCAAATCAGTACTAAAATGGAAGATCCTGTTCAATTGCCAGGCAATATGGACCTTAAAGCAGAAGGGCAGCTGCAGTTAGAAATAGGCCTTAGCCTGCTGGAGGGGTTTCAGGTATTCTACATAGATTACATGTTAGCTTTTCAAATCCAAACAAATACGTACGATGTCTTGTCTTACTCCAGATGCCTCTAGAGCTGCCACAGTTTTAAAGGCCAAGGTTTCGAGCGCCAACTCCTCTGTGAAGATGGCACCCGTCTTAAAGCATCCCAAACACTCAGCCTCCAAATCGCAATCTGAGCAAAATCTCGGAGAGAGGAATGTGACTGCACCTATGAACAGCAGCAGGTTTGCAACAAAGAAATTCTCAGACCCCAGTAAAGTTCCAGCCAAGGCAGCTGGTGGGAGTCTCCATCCAACCACTCTTCCAAGAGCCTTTGCTTCTTCTCCCAAACCTCTGCCTCCTTTAGGCAAGAAGCTTCTGAAGAAAGATACCCTTTCCAGTCGTGAGCAGATGACCTCTCAAAAGAAGCCCCAAGAGACAATTGCCAAGGAAGGGAATGGCAAGAAAACTATCAAGGAATCAGAAAGTGCTTCAAACAAGGATACAGAGTTTCTAGAGAAGTTGGAATCTACAGCAGCAGAAGAAACTGTTGGCCAGCCACTCTCCCAGGAGACTGCAAACTGTTGCATAATGGTAGAAGGACCGAAGCAGATGGAGCCAGGAGACTCAGAAGAAGGCAGAGCTGAACAGACAGACATTAATGCTTCAGAAGGGCTGCCTCCAGCACTCCTTGAAGCACCTATAATCTGCCCTGGACCACAAGATATCAGCATACCCTCTGTTAGGGAGACGCCTCACTTGACCACTCTTGATGTCCTGGAGTTACATTGTGGAAGTAGTGATGAAACACATAATTTAGAGCCAGAATTCCCTTGTGAAACATCTTCTCCCATTCAGTTGGAGCTCTTTCGCCAAACTTCTCCAGCAGAAACCTTACGGCATGAAGAAGGAGGCATGGACTCTGAGCATCTCAGAAAGCAAACATCTCATTTTGATGCTCCAGTGGCTATTGAGCAGCCCCATTTCGTGCACAACCCTGACAAGTCTTGTCCTGATGTACATCATATTTCAACAACGTCCCTTCCAGCTGAGGATTCCCAGATTTTAATAAACGAGTCCATTCCTATGTTTGAGAGATCGCCTTCTTCTGAGTCCTTGACCTTAGAGTCTGAATTGCTTGAAGAGACTCAAACTATAAAGCTGGTAGTTCTGGCAGAGACACAGGACGAGCCGAGTCTTTCAGCAGAGCAATCTCTCTCGGCTAGCCAGTTTGATCCTACCTTAGAAACTGTAACAGAGTCTCTAGCAGCAGGCCACAATGACAGCACTGAATTGGAAATGGTGAACAGAGTATTGAATTTGTGTCAGGACTCAGAGGAAGAACTGCAGAAGGAAATGGTATCTCTAGAGGTAGGAAATGAAAGACTGAAGAGCCCCCTAGATCTTGCAAGTAAAGATAGTGAGCTTACACAGAAAGTGGTCACTTCTCAGCAGATGGAGGATGTGCATTGTGTTCATGCTGAAAATGAAGAGCTAATGGAAGTTCTGCAAGTAGCAGATCATTTAATAATGGGAGCAGCTACTCAGTACCAAACACGTCTCCCTGTGTTTGTGGCTGCAACATCAGTTCCTACACAATTGCCCGGAGAGCCTTCTGCAGGCTATGATGATCAGTCTAGCAGCTTAGACGAATATCCCACCATTGGAGAACTTGAGGATGATGCAGTAATCCCAGAAGAGTGCATGAGTAACGTGAAGCAAGAAGAGGCCACCCAATACGAAACTCCAGATTTTTTGTTTCATCCTTCAGGGGAGCTCTCACCAAATAGTGGTACTGCTCAGCTGTCAATGCACAAACCTCAGAGCTTGCCTTTGAAGAGCTTGGAGTTGTTGCAAGAATACTCAACTGAGTTGACTGAAATGCCAGAGTTATTGTTAAGTAGTACAGGGCTGAAAGCTCTCTCCCCAGAGAAGGGAGGCTCATCTTCCAAATCCAGCACCTTAAGTGGTCCTGACCTAGCAGGTAAGAGCAGCAGTGAAACTAGCACACCTGAAGAACTGCGGGAATATGACAGTAGCTCTGGAGTGGAGTCTAAGTCAGATGAGAAACTGGAACAAACTTGTCATCAGCTCCTGAGTCCCTTGGAGGACCTCCCTGGTGAACTTGATCTGGGCATCCACATGGAAAAAGGAGATGATGAGGCAGAGACCCTGCCAGCAGATGAAGTCCTTGGAGATCCACCTACTGAGCCTACTGTATCCTCCGAGGAGGAAGCCGAACTGGATGCAGATCTTCTGAAGGAAGCAGGCTTTCCCAAAACAGTATGCCTCTTGACATCACCTCTCCCAACCAAGTCACATTTGCCCCATTCGGTAGAGGAGTCTGATGAACCAGGTTCTGGTGATGCTGGCACAGAAACCCCCGCCTCAACCAACTCCGCAGCATCGTGTGATGTTTTTGGTGCCTTCCATCTCCATTCAACTGACAGCTGTGGCAAAAGCCCAGGCCTCTCTTCCCTGGACAGCGAAGAACATTCCACAGAGGGCACTAAAGAGACCTGCGGCAAGATCCCTATGGATTGGGAGCAACACTTGCACCTCACCCCAACACCCTTGAAGACTGGAGGCCACGAAGAAGAATCGTCACAGCCTTTCCCTGCCGCTCATAATCTGTCTGCAGGTAATGTATAGAAATCCTGCCCTGTCTGTATTGGATGGGCCAACCTGTGGTATGTTAATGTGCAATAGTATCCTGTAGGGAATGGAGATGGCTTCCTTTCTCCTTGTGTATCTGTTCCATCTGTGTCTCTAGCCAAATGGGCATTTTCTTGTTTTTGTGTGTCTTAAAATCTTTTCTCTCAACTTCTTACAGACTTCTTTTGGGAAAGTTGTGTAATATTTTAGTGTTTTTCTTAGTGGTGGTGGTGATGGTGGGATTAAACTTCTTAGCCTTTCGATATGTAAAATAAAGCATCACTTTGTCTATCTGATGTGGCCTGTATTGTTTTTCCAGGGAATCTGTCTTCTCCATCTACCTGTCCATACCACTTGCAGTTTTTAACTTGGAAAGAAGGGTGCCAAATAAATATAGCTGTAATGATTGGTTTCTGAAGTCCCAGCAGGATGTTGTGGGTACAAGAAAGAAATAACAAATAGCATCTAGAATGCAAACAGAAATTATGGGGTTTGCTATATATGAACTGGACAAACATGAGTGGCATATGGGAAAAGCAAACTTTGTTTAGAATATATGAACAAGTATCAGGAAAACTTGATCCATCAGAATAGCCTGAGGTCCTCATCCTGCTCAGCCATGAGCTCCTGGGGGATGTCTTCTTTAGTTATCCTTTGGTAAAGGTGCCTTTTGCAATTTCTTCATGCCATTGGATTTTGCATCTTTTGGTGCATTGGGCTCTGAGAACGTTTAGAGACCAGAACAGGGACTAAGCAGCATAATAGTGTTAAGAGTTCCACAAAATGCTTGGCCTGTTAGATGTTTTATGGGGCTCACAATTAATTTGATCCAAATTGATCAGCACCAGTCTGAACCTGCCTTTCCTCTGGAATCATGCACATTTCTGTGTTTAGGCAAATATCCTAACCTCGGGTGGATTCATTAACATACTAAGTCAAAATCAAACATACTATACTGAAGTTAGGATAACACGGAGCCAGCCATAAAAATCACATTGTCTATATCCTAGAAATCAGGGCTAAGTTTAATAGATTTCTGATTGAATATTAAGAAAAAAAAATCCCACAGCAAGAAGAGCTAGGCACAAGAAATAAATCATTGAAACGATCATGTTTCCATCACAGGAAGACTATAAACAGCTATTTGTTAAGAATGCCATGCTTTCCTGGAATGAGCAAAGGGTTGGTTAGCTTAAAGGTCCCTTGCTAATTAACCAAGGCAGATTTCCTTTAATGAAATCTCAGTCTTTAAATGTAATAAATGATCACAGTTATTCTGCAGGAGACAGATTTGCATCTAAATCTTTTCAGGCTATAGGTGTATTGGAATAGCAGAAAAACAATTGAGGAAAACTCACATTGCAACTTCCTGTCCTAGCATGTTTGTATGATGAAAGATTTCCTGGATTCAAAACTGATTCAGCTTTGATATCTGCTTTAGTATTCAAAATTAGATAAATAATTTCGGTTTACTGATTGGTTTGCTAATAGAAGCTGAGAAATTAAATCCTCAAGTCCTTCAATTTCTCTTTACTTCATTATTTCTGGTTGATTAAAACTGGAACGAAGCAGTCTATAGATAAATTAGATCCTGATAAAATGAAGTTTTAATCAGTCCTGAAAACCCTTGCATCTCTGACTTTGACTCTGAGAAAGTTTGAAGTGATTGATGTGAATGGTTCCTAGGAGGGAAGCTATTCAGGAAGTAAAGGTTGCTGATGTTTTTATATATATATGTTAGTTTGTTTTTTCTGCTGGTATTTTTAAAAATTCCAGGGAAAGGGAAAATGGATTGTTCCCTCCCATATTTGGGTAACCAAGTACCTCCATAGAAAAAGAAACATACATACATACATACATACATACATACATACATACATACATACATACATACATACATATATATATAAACATCAGCAATATAGATGTTATAGACCTATATATATATATAGGTCTTCCAAAAAGTTAGCCCTAGCAGTTCTCATTCATAGCCAGTGGAGCTAACTAGCAGTACACAAGCATGCAAAAATTGTCTGGTATTGGAGACATGCCCAATCCAATCTCTGAACCCATTTTAAATGAATTACTTGGGGACACAACATTTATCAGCCGAGCATTGGCACTATAACTGCAGTGGAGTGTATTTCTTGCAAATCTCAGAAGCATCTCCTTTTTTTCCCTTTTAAACCTAGCCTCTTTCCAATTTCCCTTTTCTTTTTTGTTCTTGTCTGTCACTTCCTTTCTGTCTGTTGTGACCACTACCCATCCTGAGGGCCATCCTTTCCAACCCAAGCTCCTTGCCCTATTTGTAGGTGACAATGGGGCTGGCTTGCCCTTCCCCTGGGAACCATGTCCATCAGAGAGCCTCTCCACTATCTATGAAGTAGAAAGTGGTGCTGAAACAGCTGGCCCAGATGAAGAGGATGGGAGCCGTTGCTC
The DNA here is from genome assembly GCA_032468195.1 of Cerberus rynchops. Lineage (NCBI taxonomy): Eukaryota > Metazoa > Chordata > Lepidosauria > Squamata > Homalopsidae > Cerberus > Cerberus rynchops. The sequence goes on along the minus strand of JANHFJ010004188.1, from coordinate 45,721 downwards.
GCGTGCCGCCTCCCGAGAACAGGCTCTTCAGCTAGGAAACATCCAGGCTACAGTCGTACAGCAGCTAATCAGCCGAGCCCTGCTCTTCCCAACAGAAGCACCTCCTGGGGCTGTCAGTGGGAAGGGGGCCATGAACAGCGAAGCAGAGATTGGCAAATGGACAGAACTGATCTCCCCTTTGGAAGAATCCCGAGCCAGCATCACTTCTGTGACAAGCTTTTCCCCAGAGGACATGTCATCCCCACATGGGGATTGGACTGTGGTAGAGGTAGAATCCTTCCACTAATTATTCCCCCCCCCCACAAGTTATATATTTATATAAAAGGCATTTTCTGGAGGTGAACCATTAATTCTCAGCCAAGTGTATCTATTAAATGTCCAGGAAGGGTCAAGTATTAGCTGACTGGAGATACTGTTCTCCCTTTTGTCTTCAGCAGCTAATGATATCAATAGTTAAGCACTTGTGAATCATGATTACTTTTGCCTCATCCAGTCTTAGGCCTTGGGTTGTTTTTGGTTCAGCAAACTGACCAACCAATCATGTTTGGGGCTTCCAAAGCATATGTTTATTTCCAGAGGGTAAGGCCCGTCTTAATTTAGTTATAACATGCGATTGTGCCAATAACTGATATCACTCTCAAATGATAAAAATAAAGCTTCCCCTCCCACGCACTTTGATAAGCGCTACAATGTTCTTCATTAATTAAAGCTATCAGTAACAGAAGATGCTAGTGGCCCTGATTAGTGATACCTCCTCATGGAAAGCTATCAACATTTGGTTGCCAGGCTGCCAATATTTGATTTTTTTTTTTTGTCATAGTAAACTTTCAAAACGAAATTTCCAAAGGTGTTTTACCTTGAGAGTTTTTTTTAAGGAAGTAGCATCTTAAAAGTTGTGCCCACACAATACACTTAGGATGAGACCAAACAGATGAGTTTGTATATTATATCAAGCAGCCTGGATTTGAACAATATGTTTGCTACAAGGACATGGATTAGTTAAAAAAGTAGCTTAAATGGGTTGTGTGAATGTAGCCAGCGTGGAAGAGAAATTTACAAACGAGGACATCTTAAGTGTTTTTGAATGATTGGTGTATCTACTATTTAGAATGTGGTCACTCTATGCCTCTTGTCTACTTCTATGAAATGGTCTACTCAGCAACATATGCAACCTATACAGTAGCTGGAAGAGACCTTGGACTCAGAAGGAGATGTACTTTAGCATCCTAAACAAGACTAGCTAAGAAAAGGCTGCTAAAGAATCGGTTTTGGAATTTTTTCAAAGATGCAATTTTGGGACCATTTGAACTTCTATCTGAAATGGAAAAGTTTAGAAAATGTAGAGACTAAGTTTTTTTTTTAATGCAACAGATTCTTATACTTAACGCTAGGCCAAGCTCCAAACTTATGTAGCAGTAGGTAACTCTCTTTTTTTTTTTCTTTGTGCCAGTGTTTATGCCTGGCCAAGTAGAGCTGTGTGTCATTGTGAGGGGCTTTCCTGACTTGGTTGTGGTCCAATGCAGTGGTGGGATGAGGAATGTCTGGCACAACTCTTAGTTACGACTCCAAGCAGCCACTGTCGATTTGTGTAACTGTTCAACGTTAGACATTTTTTCAGTAGCATCTAGAGAGTCATAGATTGGCAGTAAAACTCTTGCTAGTTTTGCTCTGGCATTTGTTAGTAAGAGTAGTATGAAACTACACAGCAGCTTACAGGATGGTGTCCAGCAGCATGATTAGATAAACTGATTCCATCACACAACAGCAATTGCTTAATGGTTCCCTTTAGCCCTGCCTTATTTTTTTTTGTTGTTACCACATTTGAGAGTCTACATTAAACTGCCTAAAGTCGGATCAGAGATCACTATCTAAAAGTTAGGCTGCCCTTCTAACCTACCAGATAAACAATGTGAACAAGCTTTTTCTAATTGCCATATTTGAAAGAGGTACTGTGAAGCTAATTTGTTGCAATACTGCTTCTCTCCTGAAAACAATGTGAAACATGTTTTAAAAAATGTTCATCTCAGTAACTGCCATCTTCTTGTACCTGCCTTCCCAGTAGTTCCACTAGTTAACATTGATATGGAGCCTTATTGTCTGTAACAAAGTATTGATGTGTGCAACTTTCTTTTGTAATGTAGCAAACTGTGATAAATTATAGTAGATTTTTTAAAAAATAAAAATAAATTTGAGGTTATTCTGCTGTCCCTCTTTGGTAACTGTTTGGTTTTTTAATAATCATAATGCAGTGCAAAATTGGTTACTTTTAATGGTTCAGCACTTCTTGAGTCTACCTAAAACAAGGTAGTTGATTACATGCCTAATTCTTGAGAAGCCACTCTGCAGATTGAAGTTCTGCTACTGAACCCAGAGGATTGTTAAAAGATACAGGCCAAGGCTACTTTTGTGTAGAAAATAGATGGCTAAACGGCAATGTCTGCAACTAGGAGGGCTTGAAGAAGTTAACAATCTGAATTTCCAATGCTAGGTACTCATGATTGCACAGACCTATGGAATTAAGTCTTTTTCCCTGGCAGAAATCTTTTTTTTTCATTTAAGCTGCTGTACAATCGTTAACAAATGTCACTTGCAGAGCAAAAGTAGCTGAAATAGTTCTAATTTTTTAACTGGGATTAGTCCATGAACCAGAGAGCAAGGGCAAGTTTAAAAAGTTATTTGAAACACACTAAACTCGATACAGCATCTCCACCTCACCCTGCTGATAGTAGGTGAGCATCTGCAGGAGTGGACGGTACAGGTAGTCCTTGACTCGAGAGCTTTGGAAGTTAAAGCAGACTCCACCCAAAGATACAACCCAATCCTGAAGTTTCAATGCCCTACCACAGGACCACATTTCAGTGCTTGGCAACTGACCCATCCTTACAGATGGTTGCAATGCCCCATAGTCACTGCAGATGGTTACAATTTACTTTTTCTGACATAAAAGGGAGTTTATTTGTGGGCTTTGGCAAAAATGTCCGATTAATGAACAGTAGGTTTGCTTCACCACCAATACACACACACACACACACACAAAGGTTGGGTTGGTGACATTTACATAAGTTGTGATGCTTTAAAACCATCACAACTTATGACTCTATAATGGGCAGGATCCCATTACAGTGGTTAAGTACAGTACTACCTGTACTGAAATGTTCTGATCTTTGCTATCCACTTACTTGTACTAAATGATATTGTGGTAAGCCTTCGCCTGGGACCTAGAATAATTTTCAGCCTCCTATATGTGTAAATCATAAAGTAGGTGATATTCACAAGTAGCTTGCAAAACCTAAGTATTTTTGCATGTTCTTCTAATTTTGTTCTCCGTTTCCAAAATGTATCCTTCAAAGCATATAAAATGCTATGCATGCTTTCTACATAGCCTTTTAGTCAATTTGTATTCTCAGGGAAAAGCTATCCATAGCAAAATAGGAAGTGATATCATGTTTCCCTATTCCTTGCCTTTTTTTCCTCACTAAAATCAAGATTGAGCAATGTTAATTCTGAGCTGAGATACCCAGAAAGTTTGGTTCAGGAAGACTAAATCTATCTTTAGTCTATGAATTACAAGTCAGGCTCTGTTAAGGAAGATTGTTGGTTTGTCTGGCTGCTTAAAAACTGAATCCTTTTACGTAAGGCACAAAGAATTGTATAACCAAAAACTTTATTCCACTCCAGCAAAGGGTCATTATTGCCCAAGGTACTGTTTGAACACTAGACGGCAATTTCTCAAGATGGCTGCAAACACAAACCCTACACTTGAAGCTGATCTCCTATGGAAGCTTATGAGGGGAGTTGAAAGGCCGGAGGACCAGTCTGAGAAATGAATTAAATGTTTGAAGTGGCGTTTACCTTTGGAGGCACAGCAAAAGTATTTATTGGAAATCTTTGCAAGAGATGGCATCAGTCCTATTATTGTCCACACCATAAGAGTCATAAAAAGGAACATAGGTTTTGCTGGATTGTATTATAAATATGCTCAAACCAGCATCCTATTTTTGCAGGGAAATGTTCCCAGACAATCGCCCACCTCATCCCCAACATCCTGTAATGAGAAATGTTCTGCTTCTGAGTTGGAAATTCCTTTAAAGTTATCATGGAGCTAACAAGGGAGAGTCCTAGTCTCTAAAGGTGGCACGTTTTCAGAAATAAAATCCCATACCCAATTCATTGTAGAATGGTAAAGTAGTCTTGGAACAGCATAAACTGTCCATCATTACACTCAGATGCCCGAGTAAGCCCATTTTTTTTCATCCCACATAGAATTAACAATTTTTGTCCTTTACCAGTTCAATAAAAAGTTGCAATGCTTTCATCTTTCCAACAGAAAAAAAGGATAATTCTCTGATCAAGTTGGCTACTTAACTGTTCTTGTAATAAAGCATAGCATGGTGCAGGGACATCTCATAGAACCCCAATTACTATATATCCAAAATATTTTTGCTGAAATAAAAAGTAAATACACCATTAATTGGGATAACTTTTGCTAGTTCTGTATTTATACACAATACGCACCAGCATCTGAATTTCTGTAGACACCAATAATTAACATCCAGCACACCTTTTTTAAATGCCAGAAAGTGCATTTGTTTTTAGATAAGACAGGTTTCTTAGGTGGAACCAAAGATGGACACTTAATAGGAACACCCAGATGAACTAGAGTTAGAACTATTTAAGACTAGACCCATGTCCACCTATATGGGAATAAATTCTACTAAACCTGAGGGGTGGGGAATGCAACAAGTGACAGATGGTCCTAAAATCAGGCAATTCCAGTCCTTGTTATTTGCATAACCTTATTCAGAAATTGATCTGAAGCACAGGGGCAGTTTGTTAGGTTCATGTTCCACTTTTGGGTAGGAAAGTGAGCATGGATGGCACTGTGGCTCCACTACGAGTAGTCTCATTCAACCAAGGTAACCAGGATTCACATATCAAAGATGAGCACCATCCAACCACACTACTCCTCAAATACCTTTCAGCATTATCCTGAAATTAAAATAGTTTGGAAACAATTGTGCTGACCCAAGACTTAGGTTGAAGCAACCTTCGTACGTTTTTGAGCAGATAAACTCAAACATTTGAAATTTTCTGCTGGTGATTATTATGTATTCAAAGGTGCTATAATATTGTGTATAACATAGGTAGTTTCCTCTGTGAAAAAAGTGGATGAAATGAGTGAAAAAATCAACATGTGTCCAACTCAATTCAGTAATAAAATCTTTGGTCAAACCTATCTTTTCAGATTTTTCAAGATTTTTTACATTGTTATCTGGGCACATGATAAAACTAAAGTCATTTATCATGTACATATATATATATTTTAAAAAATGAATTGTCATCAGTGTATGACGATCATGAGGATTACATATTAGTCTTAAATCTGAGAAAAATTCATGTATGTATCAACACAAAGCTGCTAGCAGTTTAATCTTTCATTGCAAAGGTATACCTTAAGCTGCTCCTTAAACATTTAAGATACACCAGTACAATATTCATTTCAATTTGGCCTCACTGAACTTTCAGATCACTAGTGAGTCAGCTATATATATATTTTTCAATGTACCTATTGCAGTTTAATCTTTCATATTGTCTGGTGTGAGTAAGAGTGAACCAAGAGCTCCGTATCTATTACCAAAAGGAGTGAGCAAGATCAAAAGCCACTCCAGCTGCTGCTCAGCCAGTGTCCTACACTGTATTGTGTATTACTTCTAGCACACAGCAAGTTTCTAATAGACAAAATACAAGGGTTTAAGACTGGTTAGAACTTAAAATTTTTGTTTTTTTTTTATTCCCAGCTCTGGACAAAAAAATAGGGCCTAGTGCAATAGAGAGCAATGTGTAGCCAGTATGTAAGCCCCTGAGGCACTTCTGTGCTAAATCAAGAACCTCTGTTATCAAAGTTCAAAGTATAAGTTTCTAGCCCTCGTGGGTCGAAGGAAAATGTTGAGAACATAAAATTCAGTGTGCTCATATCTGCATTCTTTCTTTTAGGCAAATTGAAGTTTCCTTCTCTCTTTGTTATGTAGTTTTCTGTTCCTAATGCACAACTAAACAGAGTAGATATAAATTTTTCTCATTCTCAGTAAGATCCCCTTTACATTCCTAGTTTATACCAGTTGAAGTAATCTGTCATGATTCTCCAATGAAGAGTTTTGGAAATGATGTTCTGTATACAGTCTAAGATCCTATTCTAAAGAGTTGTCTGCATCCTCTAATAAAGTTCCCATTGTTTTTAATGCAAAACTGAAACTGACTTCCAATTATGAAACAGATGTTTCCTAGCCAACATTAAATATGTCTTCAAAACCACTGAGAATCTGAAATGTTGTATAAGGTGCCCATCAGAATGCCTTCATCACCTAATTTTTACAAGTTTACCAAGAATAATTCTTAATATTGTTCAGTGTCCTCTTTTGGCATTGCAATCTTTTAAAATTTAGCCTGCTTAAACAGGAAGAAGCCAATCCTAAGGACAGGAAAACCATTACCTGGGTGTTTGATAGAAAAAAAAAAGTGGTTTTGACCAATTCCATTCCCTATCCCTTTCTATGTCCCCAAAGCATTAATATTGGTGGTATGGTCTACTATAGTCCTTATATAAGAACACTCACTGCTAATGAAAATACATACACACGCACGCACGCACATAGTTATAACTCTCTGCCCACCGGAAAGAGCCCATCTATAAATCCTACATTTATTTTAGATTTTTTTTGGTGATTATGTAAAGGTTACCGCGCTTTATCCCACGGGTTACAATACTGAAAATTAAGGTGGAACCCTTAAAGTCTATTCCCATCTATGGACTAGACAGAAGAAAATCTACTCTCACTTGCTTTCTTCTTTCCAAAACTTGATTATCAGATGACACTTCTCCCTAGAGCAGAACCCAAAATCTGGAGCCCTCTTGCACACTTTTGCCCTTTAAACATACAGTCATTTCAGCTGTTCCATTACCCTTTGTAGAGGGCTAAGGTATCTGGGAATACTAAATCATTTTTTTTCCAGTTTAAATATATGTATTTTTTAAAAACGGGGAAGAAAAAATAATAATAAAAAGCAATCGACTCTGGGCAACAATCATGAAAATTGGAAGAAAAGGCTACCTGAACAGAAAAGAGAATAAAAAGCTATTTGATTAAAACCTCCTGGCACCTCTAGCAAGCTCTTTTTCTTGCCAATCACCGAAAGAAAGGAGGAGCAATCAGGGCTATCAAATGCTACTGTTGGGGGGAGGGAAGGGAGAAGCCATTTGGGTGCTGAAGCATAAATTATTTCAGCTCAGGTGAAGACTGGGAAGAGGAGGAAAACCATATTGCCCCATCTTTTCCCCCAAACAGACAATGCACTATGGTGAGTGAAAAGCTTGGGGTTGGGTCAGATAGGCAAGATGAGAGAAGAAAGTGAGCTTTTAGCCCTCTAGCTGGGTCATCGTTTCTGTCCCCCTCCTCTCACCAGATATGGTCCAGGCCCCTGCCCTTCCCCCACAATGTTGTTTTCACAGAGGCAAAGGAAGGCTGAAATGGCTGAGACAGTAGCGTTGACAGAGTCCCTGTTCTCTCCCTCCCCCTCACTGGCTTGGCCCATTCTCCTCAGCCCATGAACGAGTCGCCCTCGTCTTCTTCGAAGTGGCACTGCTGGAGGACCTTGATGTGATACTCGTAGATCTTGAGGGCTGGTCCCAGGCGAATAGAGAGGCCAGTAAGCACATCAGTGCGCTGCATCAGCAGCAGAGATTTCCCATCAATCTCCTGGGGAGGGGGAGGGATACACAAAAACAGAACGTGAGATTAGTGCACCAGCAGCATGCCAGGAAGAGGTTTCTTCCTTTCTTTCTATAAAGCAGGAAGAGAGTTCCAAGTCTAGTTGATTAAAACAATACTGAGGCATCCACCCATGCATGCGTACATACACACATGCACCGCATATATGCGTTATCTCTCACCAGTCTGTGAGCTGAGAAGAGCCATTAGAGTCACCACTGCCTAATCTGGAAGGGACTCTGTAAGACATCTAGTCCATTACTCTGTTTAGCACAGGGATCTACTAAAGAAAATGTGGTCTAGAAATAGATATGGCTGCAACTACTCTCTCGATAATATAGGTATTTTTATTAGATTTTTATATCACTTTTATTAACCCTTCATTAGTGACCACACCTGGGACCAGCACCTTTCGTTAAACAAAACTGTTGCTAAGCAAAATTATGACTCTGCTTATGATCTTACCGTATTTCAACCTTCCTTTGCTTTACAAAGGTCGTTGATGAAATCTTAGTTACTTTTATCTCTGCTGTAACTGCAAACGGTTGCTAAATGAAAATTATACCTGTATTTACATTTACATTTTATTCACTTGCTAATTTCAAACATATTTATAATAAAACTAAAAACAACCAACTCAATTGCATTGGCTTGGCCAATCCACCATTAGGCAAAGTAAGGCGGGTGACAGGAGCCCAATACACTCCCTAGCTGCTTGTCAGGGCTTGCCATTCTATTCCTACCCTCTTGAAGTAACAAGGCACCTCAGATTTTGCCAGTGTGGAAGTAAAATTCAATAATCGGTTCTACTGGCT
>JANHFJ010004187.1:13509-24120 GCA_032468195.1 Cerberus rynchops | reverse complement strand
TGGACTTCAACTCCCATGCGCTGGCTGAGGAATTCTGGGAGTTGAAGTCCACAAGTCATAAAGTTGCCAAGGTTGGAGACCCCTGGTCTAAAAGATCTCCAAAGTCCCAACTCTGCTATTCCTCCCCTAACAGCATTTGTGCAGTCTAGGAGGCAAATGTTTTGCATCCCTTTGAAGCCATTGAGGCAACGAGTTGCCATTACTTGGCATTAAAACATGAAATTGGTTGAAAAGAAAACAGGAAACCTCAACATTGCACACATACTGGGAAGAGAGGATTGCAAGAGGCTTTTTAGCTTTCCTGCAGGAACCTTGTTTTTTTTACTCCTGCAGTTCCCTCCCTGCCCCATCATTTTGTCGTTATTAATCAAATCATGCCAGAAACAACCATAAAGTTCTGGGTGTCCATCCTGAAATTTTGTGGCAATGATTGATTAGGGCGGGGAAAGGAGCGGAGAGGAGTATCATTCCTGTATTGCAACTTATGGGAAGGTGTTAATATTTCCTGAGTTTTGCCTCCTTTTAAAAAAAGATTTGATAACGGAGACCTTGATGAATACAGTTCCTGATGTTTTGTGATTTGGCCTTTCCTGGGGCTGCAGGAGGGAAACCTGGTTTTTTCTTGATGCGCTGGGCTCTGTTTGAAAAGTAGGTCAGCTTTGGCCGAGGTGGACACAGATGGGTGGTCTTTGTTTGAGGCACAGGCTGCTTGTATGCCCTGGTGTGGCCTTTCTCTCAATTGCAGATACTGTTTTTATTGCTTCCTTGCTTGGAAATGCCTTTCCACTTCAGTCATTTTGAATTTATAATTTCTCCTATCCCTTAAGGGGCAGTGATGCATGGTAAAGGCAAAGAAGGTTGGGAACTTTTGAAAGTGGGATTACAAGCACATTTCCCCCCATCTCAATAATGTGGGTGTTCCACATTGATTGGCTAGTGCTTTTGAAGTCAAAATCTTATCCTGTTTTGTTCAGCATTCCTGCATGCACATCAATGGTGCAACAGCAGCTTATTCCTAAAATGCCTTTGATCTTATTGGGTATTGCCACTGGTTGCAGCCATATGCATTTTAACATAAATATAACATGCATTGAATTCATAGCATTCATACGTGAACCTCAGTTGCAAGGAAATATAATCACATCAGCTCAAATTCTGCCTTTTTTACTTCAGCACCTCACATACCAAATTATAAAAATTATTTTAAAGCCAGGAATCCATCCTTCCTTCCTTCCACCATTATATGAACAACAATAATAATATAAATTTGAGTATAATTTTTTTCCCCAAGTAATTGCAAATGCCTTTTCTGGTTCATAAATACAAAAGTGTGTTAACAAAGTCAGGGAATCCAGGGAGGTTTAGTGATTGTTGCATCAATCTTTTTTCCATAGCAACTTTAAGAAACAAATTGTCTTTTGGTGTCTGAATTCTAATAGCAACAACCTTGAGAAGAAAGAATGCACTGTTGTGAATTCCAAGGCAAAGAGATAGTAGCTTGCTACTGATCACCCAGGCAGTTTTTCTTGGTAGAGGAATTATAATGAAACTTGATGGTCCTTGCAACACAGCATTTGTGCCAAATGCACAACTCCGTAATGGTCTTTATGATAGTTTTTTGTGATACTACAGTGGTTCATTTTTTCATGAAAATATTAAGCTGCTTTGGCTTTGAATCATTAATATTTTACTAGAATCTTAAGTCTAACATAAATGTACACAGGAGTTTGAACAAAAGCATTCTGGATTTTATTGCTCTGAATGCAGCTTACTAGTGAAAACTATGGCGAAGGAACACATGGGTTATACATAGGAAGTTGTCAGGGTCAATCTTGGCATCTTTTATAGGGCTGAGAAAGATACACCATCCTGCTTGAAGTGCATCGTTCTAGGGTGTTCCAGCCTTGCAGACTTCAAGTCCAATTTAAGGCCAATAATATCACAGAGAGACAGTATTAATTCTTAGACCACAAATTGGAAACCATTGCATAATTCTGTCATAACGTGAATATTTTTTCCAGCTAAAAACTAAATCTTTGTTCCTCCTGTATGTATAATGTCCTCCTGGATTCTGTTTTACAATCCTCTTATTGGGGATGATAGTTTTTATACAGTATGTCATTCTGCAGCAGCAATAGAACAGGAAAAGGACCGGCCTTAAGCAATTCAATTAAGTCCAAAAACAGCAAGTGAGAAATAGAAGAAAAGTAGATCTTAAGGACTAGCAGCTTAAGTCGTATTGAAATGAAACTCTCTTCACTTGCTTGCAGAAAAATGGGAAATACTGAGCTAGCCAAAGAATCTGAAAGTTTCAGCCCACCATTTTATGGTTTATGGAATTGTTGTGTGTTGATGCACATTGACATCTTATGACACATAAGATTCCAGTTGTGTAGCCTAACTTTTCTGGTGTGAAAAGGAATTTGTGTGTACGCAGAGTGCACTAACATGCTCTTATTTCCAGTTCCTTTGACAGAACCTCTATCCCTGTGGTGGAAAGAAATTTTCTTTGGTATCTTTTATCCCTGGACTGAAAAAGAGTGCCTTTCAAAATGTTTGCCATAATTTTACAAGTGGTGAAGCGAGAAGGGGTGTTCTGCTACAAGCGTGGCTGGCTCTTCGAGCTAAAAGTACAGGAACCTCTCCCATCCATACTGTGGGAACTGAATTCTTTTCACGTACAACAATGCTGAACTCATCTATGAGAAAAACGCTGAACAGGCCCATTGAGTTAGAAGTAAGTCCCACTCTGTTCAGTATTCTCAGGGATCCCTTGCATTAGATACAGTCAAAGAGGAGACAGTGTTTTGTCTTCAAAGCTTCCCGCCTATCAGGAATTCTCGGTGAGATGGGAAGTCTGCTCTGTGGTTTGAAAACTTCAACAAGGGGTGGGGGAGTAAATTCCTGAGTGAAAAGGCTGCTTGTGAGATTAGTTAAAAATGCCCTGCTGGTTTATTCTTTTGTACATTTTAAAATCCAGGAGGGATAGGGCTTGCACTTGATCCTATCTAGCTTTGGGATAAAACAAGAATAAATAAACTGCAATCTTTGTAATGGCAGAAAAAGTTTGATTGTTATGACGTGAAGCAGTTTCTGGACGCAACATTGGGTTTGCATACTGTGGGTGGTGTGTGAACTCCAGTATATAATTTTAACAGTCCAATGAAAATACATTCTTTTTAGCTGTAAACAATTGAGGGGCAAGTTAAAAATATCAGTTCTTTTGGGGCGCAAGTTTGTCCACCTGTTGCCCCTTATAAAAGCTCCCATGTGTTTTCCCACCTGGATGTTTCTGTCACAACTAGGGTCCCAGAGATGTATTGTGGAGAATTGAAAATACAAAGATGAGAATGTGCCTTTTCTGCATGCCAAAGGTGGAGAGATTCTTGTGGCTAAGAAAAGCACATTATTTGAGGTGTGGGGGGAAGGAACCAATATTTTAGGATTTTATGTAACAGATTTCCCTAGTTCAAACTGGCAAGAAATCAGTCGTTGCATTGTGCCCTTTCAGGGTTGTTTTTCCCCCCTTTAATATCACTTTAAAGTCCAGACTTGGCAAAGCTGAATTAGTATCACTTCATTCAGTAAAACATAAATGATCTGCCACATTGGGCTGCTATTAATGGTGGGGGATTTTAAGCTAGTGGCAAGAGAATTTTAAGCTCCTGTCAGCCCTCCCAGGTAAAGCAGACAGGAAACAGAGCTAGGCAGTTAATTCTACTTTATTGTAAGGCTACATCAACAAAATCTTGCAAACTTCCCTCTACTACTTTTAACTGCCTTGATCAATTAGGGTGCATCCTTCCTGAGTTTCTTTCTCTGACCTTTAGGCCCCTGGAGGCTGCCGCCTCTCTTCTCTGGTTGTTTCCTAGGCAGCATCTCTTCCCCTTGTCCCCCAAGGTCATCCACACATTCCATTACAGGCAATTTGGGCTACTAAAAGTAATCTTGGAACGTATATTTAATATTGGTGCTCTACTTGCTTTTTATTACAAACAACTGAACAGATTTTGAAGAAAGTCCTCCTTTTTCTTGAAGTAGAAGTATGCTTAATCCTCATCATGAAAGCTTCAACATGAGACTGACCCTGCTTTCAAATTTGGAAGGATAGTAAATGTTTCTCTTCAGAGAGTTTCTCAGTTGCTGTCTAGCATGTTGGGGACTGCATTCTTTATCTATGTTTAATATGTCTAGGAAAGCAAATGCAAAAAAAAAAAGATTTAGAGAGGTTGTATGTGCAAAAATCTCAGGTAAAAGAACTAAACTTAAGATTTGATATCTTTATCATCATCATTATTAATTAAAAGTTACCCAAATGTTGTGACATAGCCAAATTTTGCATGAGAGCTCATGAGATATTGTCTTTTTAATATTAGACATACATTAATTTTTCTTATTGTTATTTTTGAATGCACAACATCATGTATGATGGTGCCATCAGCTGAAAATGTACTAATTTTTTGAAAAATATAAATACAGCTAGTCTTCAACTTATAACCATCTGTTTAATGACTGTCTGAAGATACAACAAAGCTGAAAAAAGTGACTTATGACCTGTCCCTGCACTTATGACTGTTTTAGCAGTAGCGGTCCCTTTAGTAGTGTGATTAAAATTGGGCGCTTGACAAACAACACATATTTTTAATGCTTGCAGAATCCCAGGGCCATGTGATCATTGTATGCGATCTTCACAGCTGCCTTCCAACAAGCATTGACAGTGGGGAAGCCAGCAGGAAATTGCAAGTCAGAGTCATGTGATGTTGTGTTTAATAAACTGTGGTGATTTGCTTAACAACTGCAAAGGGAGCTGATGAACTGCCATTGTAGGTTGAGTATAGTCATTTGATTTTATGACCACATTGCTCAGCAACAGGGTTTCCACTCCCATTCATGGTTGGTAAGTGAGGATTACCTGTGAAAGCAAAGTTTTATAACTTGCTAAATAAAATAAGGGAAGCAGTTGTTATAATCTTATATGAGTGTACCTTTTAACACATTTTCCCCCAACATGGTACCTTTCAGATCTCTTAAAACCACAACTAACAAAGTTACCAGGCTGTGGCATAACTTGGTTGAAATCCTAGTCAGCATAGCCACTGGCATCCACAATAATTTGTTATTCTACTTGCCTGATATTTTTCGTATTTATGGGGCTTCTTTAGCATGCCAGGCTGCAATTATTTGTTTATTGCCTTGTTTATAGTTGCATTCCTACAACACAATTTGAGATAATTTTCTGGGCATTTACAGTTTGCTAATGCTCTCTTTCTATTGCTATGTACACAGAGCCCACTCTGCTTTATAATTTTGCTAAAACTAGTGAACATACAGATAATCCTTGACATATGACCATTAGTTTAGTGACCATTCAAAGTTACAAAAGCACTGAAAAAAAGTGACTTATGACTGTTTTCACACTTACGACTGTTGTAACATCTCCATGATCACATGATCAAAATTCAGGCACTTGGCAACTGGCATGTATTTATGTCAGTTGCACTGTCCCAGGGTCAAGGGGTCACCAACTTTAACCTTCCCAGCCAGCTTCTGAGAAGCAAAGTCAATGGAGGAAACCTGATTCACTTAAGGACCACATGATTCATTTAACTTTAACTGGCAAAAAAAATTGTAAAATGGGGCACACAACTCCCTTAACAACTGTCTCACTTAGCAACAGAATTTGGGGATCAGTTGTGATTGTAAGTCAACCTGCGTTTTGATATATGTAAGAGGTGTGTGGCAAGATTATTAGACAAGCATTTTTCTCTGCTGAATTGGAAGGTTTCAGAAATTAAATACAGAAGCATCTGTGGGGATTGGGCCAAAACCCAAGATGCTGGCTATTTCTGCACAAATAGAACTCTGTGCCCTTTCACAAGTACAACACACAAGAGAGACAAAGCTTCAGGCACGTGGTCATGTCCACCATTTTTGCTTTTTTCTGTCTTCTCCCGCCCCATCCCCAAGCAGACATATATCTCAGCCTCTTTAAGTAAAGAGACCAGGAAAGACTCAAACTAACTTGATTGAGATTGGCCGTACATCTACCTTATTTTCTACCATTTAAAGAGTGAACTCTGCCAATAAATTCCACCTCTTGTTCGATATGCACCAAATAATTCCAACATCAAAAAAAACCCTGTTGATTCCAGAGAACCTTCTGAGAACTATCCGTCTTATAGTGTATTTACTCTGTTTCCGCAAAAGTCACATAGCACTTTAATTCTCTCCCCCCCCCCTCCACTAACAACAGAACTGTGATATCAGACATCTGCTTTAGACTCCTTTTGAATAAGGGTTTTGGTTTCTGTTTTTGCTTATGAATTTCAGCTCAGGGACATGTTATGTAAATACATCTGCCATTAGAGTAAAGTAGTAGAACTTTATCCAGTGGTTGAGGTATTTGGGGAGCAGATGTTGTTGAGAATCACAACTTCCCACCTCCTTTGTTTCTTAAGGAAGAAAGGGTTCTTTCTGGTGTGGCACAAACATTTTATAGTTTGTTTTTTTTAAAATCCATTTTCAGGTCCCAAAGAATTCTCTTTTAACATTTGAAAGGAACTATTGGAAACATTTGTAAATCTAATTTCCTTTTTCAATGTTTTCAAATTCTGTTCAGAGCATCTTGTCAAACAAATATGTAACAAATAAGATCAGGTCTCGAATTTGGGGGACCAGGATTTCTCATTTGTCCCATTCTGGCCAACAATGCAGTCTTTGCTGGAAAGAAAAAGATACCTTTGAATCAAGAACAATTCTTGCTGACTAGTCCCAGGTACAAGTAGTTGTCGAACTTTACAACAATCCATTTAGTGACCGTTTGAAGTTACAATGGCACTGAAAAAGTGACATGGCCGTTTTTCACATGGCTGTTGCATTATCCCCATGGGCACATGATCAAAATTCAGGTGCTTGGCAACTGGCTCATATTTATGGCAATTGCCGTAACCTGAGTCATATAATCACTTTTTACAATCTTTTGAGACCTGATAAGCAAAGTCAATGAGAAAGCCAGATTCATTTAACAACTGCGTTACTAACTTAACAACGGCAATGTTTCACTTAATAACTGTGGCAAGAAAAGTCATAAAATGGGCAAAAATTCACTTAACAGCTATCTCACTTAGCAGCTGAAAACTTGGGCTTAATTGTGGTCATAAGTTGAGGACTACCTGTAAATTTCTTGACAGGATTCTGGAGGTGTTTTGTTAGTGTTGTCTTCTGGAATGTCTTTTTCAACTTCCCAATCTAACCAACAGCCCTAGAGTGCTTTATAATTACTGCATGTTTCAGTGTGGCTTTTGACCAGAGAATGTTTATACTACAGCAGTGGTGGTGAACCTTTTACTTACTGAGTGCCGAAAAGTATGCGCTTTGCGAGTGCCCTCCGCACTTGCATGTAGCTCCTCCACATGCGCTGCATGTGCAACTGCACCATCTGCGCATGCATGCAGCTTTTGCATGTGCAGTGTGCTGCACACAGGCACTCACACACACGTAAGCAATCGCGTGAGCATGTGCAGGAGAGCTCCAAAGAGCAGCTGTATTTCCTGCAGCAATCATGTGCATGCACAGCGGAGGCCCAAAGACCAGCTGGGTCTCTGCAATTGTGCATGCGTAATCACATGCACATGCTCAGCTGGTGGTAAGTTGGCTGACAGCTTGTGTGCCCAACAAGATGGCTCTGCTTGCCACCTGTGGCACCCATGCCAAAGGTTCACCATCACGGTCCTACAGTATTCTAGTTTGATATCTTCTTTGGCCATGGCTTTTTACAAGCTCCTTCCAATCGTATTTCAGTTCATGCGTCTTCAAATATTTTGTTATTTGCATTTATTTCTCTTGTTTGGTTTTAGAGAATAAAATCAGATTTTAAAAAATGCAACTCATGGGAGGGAGGTCTCCTTGAAAATCAAGTTGTTTTGCTTGGACTTTGTGACTCTGCATTTGCTGCTGATGAGTATGGGACCAAATTAGTTCATTTAAATGCTCCTTGGATGTCAGCTTCAGAAAGTCTGCATTTGCAGCATTCAAAACCAGAGAACCTTCACTCAAATAATTGATGAACGATTCTTATTTTAACTTTAAATTCAGTAGTTTTCTATCTTTAAGTGCATAAGAGATGGCTGCAAAATACATAGAAAGTTGGGGTGTTACCATGGAATTAAACAAATCATTTTCTTAATAGTTTTGTTTTCTTCCCTCACTGATAATAACTCTTTTGACTAGATCATTTGCCAAATTAGTATCTTCTCAAGTTGTATTCAGAGTTTTTAGTTTTGTCTTGGATTAATGTTGGAGCTGAATAAAAAGAGGAAGTGGACAATTTAAGTGGACAAATAATGATTTATAACCAAAGGAAGCCTCTATGTTTCTTGCGTTTTTCTAGTTTTCATCTCTAAGCTCCTTGCTGTTGACTTATGGAATGTAAATCTTTTACTGAGTTCATGTTCTCTTTGAACCAACTATGCCACTGAACATTAAAGCTGCTGCTCATTGATATCAGAGGTGCTGCTGCTGTCATAACTGGGAAGGTAGAATAGATGTTGAGGAATGACAGCTTTTATGAAATTGTGGCTTTTCACAAACAGCTGTTAAAAGGATTGAAGTAGAAGGTAAGAATGTCCAGTCCAGTGTGCAATTCACCCGCTGCTTTAAAATGTATTCGTTGGAAAAAAGATGAAGTGTAAGAAGAAATTGGAGAAAAGGTTGAAGCAAGACAAGTGGGCGAAAACAAAGATCTTTTACCATGCTGGAACATCCTGTTTAGAGATTCTTTCTGCCTGTGTTATTGTTAGCAACTCTTAACATGACCTGTGGAATAGAAGGCGCTACTTCGTCCTGCTTTCTTGGAAGTTAGACAGACTTTGCCTCAAACCGGTTCTGAAAGTAGAAATTTGCAGGCAATGATTCAAGGACGCAGCTCTTGATAAGCTGGTTTTATGGAAAGTACCAGAAAAACTCTTAATGAAGACAGCAAACAGCTGCACAATGAAAGTTGGGGGTGGGGAATATAAGAAATCTCCCTTCCTCCCTAGCTACATGTAGTCCTCAACTTGCAACCATTTGTTTAGTGCAGGGGTGTCAAACTATTTCATTGAGGGCTGCATCAGGGTTGTGTTTCACCTGGAGGGGGCGGGATAGGCATGGCCAGCTCAATGTCACTCGTGTTGAGGGTACATGTGGTGGCCCGAGAACTCTGCCAGAGAAAATAGGCTCCTGAGCTCCATTTTCAGTTGCTATGGCCTCCTGCAACTCTCTGCCAGCGAAAACAGAGCTTGAAGGTGCTGCCTGTGGCCCTCCTGAGCTCTGTTCTTGGCTGAGATGGCCTCCTGCAACCCTCTGCCAGTAAAAAGGGAACTCTGTTTTCACTGACAGAGACACTGCGGGGTGGTCGTCTGTTTTTGCTAGCAGGGTAGCCCCGCGGAGCAGATCTAAGCACCCTTTGGGCCTGATCCAGGCCCTGGGCCTTGAATTTGACACCCTTGGTTTAGTGAATTTTCAAAGTGACAGTGGCACTGAAAAAAAAGGGACTTAAAATCATTATTCACATTTATGACTTGTTGCAGCATCCCCCTATTTTGTTCGTTATGGGATCAAAATTCAGGCATTTGGCAATTGGCTCGTATTTATGAGGGCTGCGGTGTCCCAGGATCCGGTGATCAGCTTTGGTGACCTGACTAAGTCAATGGGGAAGCCAGATTCGCTTAACAACCATGTTACTAACTTAACAACTACAGCGACTAGTTTAACAACTGTCTCAAGAAAGGTTGTAAAATGGGACAAAACTTACTTAACAACCTTCCTGCTTAGCAATGGAAATTTTGGGCTCAATTATGGCCATAAGTCAAGGGCTGCCTGTATCTAATTTTTGAGTAATATTGTGTGATAAACCCGACTAAGTTTACATACTGGACTCAACCATAGTGTGGTTGGTTTGGTTTTTCGTTTGTGGAAACCTAATCATAGTAGTTTATAACCCATAGTCAATTTACTATAATGCGTATTGGCCCTCCCAGGTAAACCAGACAGGGAAACATGACCAAATGAACAAATTGTATTTTACTGCAAGACGACATTAACAGAATCTTGCAAGTCTGAAAGAACAAACCCCTTGAATCTTTTTTAACTGTTTGATTCAAACACTTAAGTCCTTCCTAAGTTTCTTTCTGTCTGTTCAGCTGCCTCTCTTGTCTGATTGTTCCCATCTCTTCCCCAAGATCATCCATACATTCCATTACAGTGTGTAGTAGTAAATTAATGAATCAGATCTGGTGAATTTAGCCATCCTCCTGCGTGAATCTGATCCCTAGAAGAACAGGCCATGAAAAAGCTCTCCACTTGTGGAAACCAAGCAAGGGACTGGCTCGTGAAACTGCTCCAATGGATCTTTCCTCCTCACTGTACTATATCATAATCTCTTCCTGATTGGAACTTAGTGGATGGGGACCAGCTTAATTCTTAATGCCCACTCAGCATTTAGAAAGCTATAGGTGCTTTTTAACAATAGCAGCCACCTCCCATGGATGTAATTGCGCGGGCAATTATGGGAGCCTTTCGAAGCTCCCATGTTACACCTCTCCTGCGCGAGCTGCACTGGCTGCCTGTGGC
>JANHFJ010004186.1:49769-61065 GCA_032468195.1 Cerberus rynchops | reverse complement strand
TTCACCGCCCCGAGTCCTTCGGGAGAGGGGCGGTATATAAATCTAATAAAATAAAATAAAATAAATAAATAAATAAAATAAATGTGGGAGATGAAGAAGCAACCAAGAAGAAAGAAAAAAGTAAAGCTGGATTTCAAATGGGTATTGGCACCTTGTGTCAAATTGAATTTCAGTGGGTCATATTTTTGGATGGTAGAGATTATCCATTATTTTATTAAACTGTCTTCTTTTCCTCTGGCTTTATCTGTAACTTAATTTGCAGGAGTTAGGCAAAGGCCCTTTACTTACTTCTGTCTTCATTCAAAGATAAATTTCATTTACTATCTAAGAGATTTTAACCCTTGAGATTCTAAAGCACAGGAATTATGTTTATAAACTGCATTCACTACATATTGTACTACTGTATGTATGATTATGTATGTGATAAATAAAATCTGAATCTAAACACAAATGTCTCTATATTTGTCTATTAACCAGGCCCAGAATGAATGCAACATTATCACTACAAAATTGTGACAAATTGCAGGTAGTCCTCGACTAATAACCACAATTGAACCCAATATTTCTGTTGTTAAGTGAGACATTTAAGTGTGCTCTGCCCCATTTTATGACCTTTCTTGCCACAGTTGTTAAGTGAATCACTGCAGCTGGTAAGTTAGTAACCAAGTAGTTAAATCAATCTTCCCCATTTACTCTGCTTGTCAGAAGGTCACAAAAGGGGACACATAAATACACACCAGATGCCAAGGATCTGAATTTTGATCACATAATCATGGGGCGCTGCAAATGTTGTAACTGTGAAAAATGGTCATAAGTCACATTTTTCAGTGCCGTTGTGACTTTGAATGGTCACTAAACGAACTGTTGTAAGTTGAGAACTACCTGTATAGGATCACAATGCTGGTTTTTTTCCCCCTATTCCTCTTTCCCTATCGCTGGTAGAAAATAATATGGTTACTGTTCATTCTGACTAAGAGGATTCAGAGATACTCCTTAAGTCTGTTTCAAAATAAAGCTTTACTCTTTTGATTGTGGCCCTGTCCTCACTCACTGCTCAATTACGTAATGGTCCTTGTAGAGAAGCCCTTAGGAATGCACCTTATGGCTGTTATTGAAATAAGAACTCTTGGCAGAAGTAGATCAAATGGCTCCTCATATCTTGTCAGTCATTTAACGTGTACTTTACAAGATAAATGCATTCCATCAGTTAAATTATCTTAGTTTTAGAGAGGGTAATAATTAACAATAACAATCAAATGAAATTACATTCATGTTTTTCAACAAGCCTTATGCTATATCTCCTGAGCAAAGTTTTTTTGTTGCAATTTCACTTCATGCGTGTTTATTTCTGCATATGTATATAAAAGAAGCTAAACCCTATTTTAGTTCTCTGGCACATGTAATCATAACACACAAGTATGGAAAACATATTTAAAGCACTGTCTATAAAATAATGGAAAGTACTCTATCAATGCAAGCTGGGATTTTCGGCTTAAATGTTACGTTGCACATGGCTCCATGGCTCTAGTGTGTGAAACTTAAAATTGTGCAAAATATTCATTCCCCCCCAAATAATCTTTTTGACTTTTATTAGTATGCATTGCAGGATCTGATAGGCTTTAATATAAAAAGGAGTTACCACTCTATGTTATCCCCAGGATATTGCATGAGCTAAACTGGTAATTCAAGAATTATAGGCCCAGTAAAGACACCAAATCAAGAAAATAATAACTCCAGAGACTCAAACCACTGGTTTCAAAGAGTGAGCAAAGGCATTTTAATAAAATACTATGAGCTTCAAATAGTGGAATAGTGGATTTAGATAAGAGTAGAACCTCCTTAATTACTAATTTTGAAGCATCTGGATAGTGATCATGGATTCAATAGAATTTGTTGTATTTGAAAAGTGGTGGATTATATAATAGCTAATCTTTCCAATTCTATATCCTTCAATGTGAGATTGTTGTGGGATCATTTGTACTGTATAACAACAAGGTTCTCATAGTTATCCGTGCAGCAGTGATGAGTAATGTCTATGCTGATTCTCAGTCATCCAGGTCATGATTATCACAAAGATGCTTTCCAAAAGGCAACTGGATTTTGCTTTTTTAAAAGAAAACATTTAATTTTTCATCCAAGAAGCTTCTTCAGTTCTAAAGAAGCATCTTGGATGAGAAATGAAACATCTTCAAGGAAAAAATAAGAAAGTTTATTTGCCTTTTGGAAAGCACCTTTGGGACTGGCAAGTAATGATATAACCTGTGTTCATGTGATCAGTGAGGAGTTTGGGGGCTTGGTTACCAGGAGATAAGATACTTTTAAAAATGCAGATTATAATAAAAATAGATTCTTTGGATTGCAAAATCATTTTCTGCTCACATAAGCCAGAAGCAGACTTTTTACTTCAATAAAGAGTTAAATCCAACTATTTTCCATGACTCGATGAATTTTAAACAATTCTTCCTTCATTTTTCCAGCTTTCATTATCACAGTATGTGACCTGTAAATTGAAATTGAAGTGCAGGAGACAGCAAGAAGATAGCTGGAGGTATGATAAAAATTGGACTATGTTTAGCCTGGAAAAAAGAGTGACTGAGGGCAAAGATAAAGGAAGTTTTCAAATACTAGAAAAGCAGAAAACATACTAGAAGAATTTGAAAAGGGGATGAATTTTCTCTCTGCTGGTTCAAGGCCAGAATTATATCAAATAATTGGCAGAAGAGGATAACTTTCAGTTAAAAATTAAAGAAACTTCTTGTCTAAGTAATAGAACCAATTCACCAGAAAGTGCAGGACTTAGTTGTTAAATTTAACAAGTTAAACAAGTTGCATTTGGCAGCAAAGTATGGCATTTCAGTCCTGCTCTCCTGCTTCAAAGAAATGATCCATCTAAAATCTGGATTGAGCAGTTATAATATATTTAATAAAATAAATAGATATATAAAATCAAATAACCTCAATGTCCACATCAGTTCTTTAATTCCATAAACAATGGAAGTTGGAACTGATCACCAGTGATTGTTTATAACAACAGATACAGAGGGAACGTGTTTTGGAATACCAGATGTTGGACATAAACTATGAACACTCACCTACATTCAGGTGAAAGGAATTACTAGCTTCATCACTTATTTATGCTCAGCAAGAGACATTTTGCTTTAATGTTTTTTATATTGGTTTAGTAAGATGATAATTACTTTTAGTTGCTTTAGAAACAGAAAGGCATAATGAAAGATTCACATCAATAAAAGAAATAGATTTTGTGAGTAGATGTTGGCAACTTATTGCTGGACCAGAAAACTATGTACCTACAAGTTAGTTCTTCCATTTAAATATTCTTAACATGTTTAATGTTTAAATGCTTAAATTGACTTCTTCAAACAATAGCTGTTCAGATCACATTTGACAAATCAAAAGATTACCATCAGTTGCTTGAAGGCTGTATGTCAGGCCTAATGCTAAAAAACCCTTTGCTAGGAATTCTCCAGCGTCTTCTCCCATGTCAACAACCATATTGGCGAAACGTTCTCCTTCCTCCAGCTAAATTGAGGAAAGAAAAGGAGACACATTACAAGCAATGTCCTTTGCAGCATTTTAATAGAATATCTAATTCTTTGGAATGAATTCAAGATTAGCAAGCATCAGGACTCACTGCTATATGATGGTGCTATGCTTCCAGTGAATTTGGAAGACCAGACTTCTAAATCTCAGTGCATGATAAAAAGCTAGTTCTCCCAACACAATGCCCAGCTGCAACACATCCGAATCCTACCAGGTAAAAGTGTAGGATCATTACTAAAAGGTTTAGTACTAATACTGGCTTTGGATTTTGGGAATACATAGTGAAAGAAACAAAAGGATGCGCATCAGCACACTATCAAAATCAGGTCGGAGGCCATTGAAACCGTCAAGCAACCGAAAGATTCCTTCAGGGTTAACAGAGGTTTCTTTCTTCATCTCCCAGCCCTGTTTTCTACTCACCTGTGTATCCCAGGGTGGCGACAGCGTTTCCATTTTTCACACACTTCGAGTCGGAGGCCGCCATTTTGGCTCGGAGGAAATTGCGTCAATCTTCGCAACTGCTGAGTATCGCGAGGTTTCTTGGGACCAATCGCTTTCCCGGGAAAATCGAAGGGCGGCTTCGACCCTGCAATCCAGGGGTCACCAACCTTGGCAACTTTAAGACTTGTTGGACTTCAACTCCCAGAATTCCTCAGCCAGCAAGGGCGTCGGGGAGTTGAAGTCCACAAGGCTTATAGTAGCCAAGGTTGATGACCCCTGCGATCTGTGCAGCCTTGGGGCGGTGTGTTTGTCAAGCGTGTCTGTTTGCCCGGAACGAAAACCCACAACCCAGAAGGGGCTTTTGTTTCCGGAGACCTAGGCCTATGAGTGTGCCTGAGCTGAGTTAGCCATGTGCCGCCCGCCCTGTTGCCTTTTTTTTTTTTGGAGGTGGTTTTAGGGCTGTGATAGAGGCAATAAGTGACATAATCCCCCTTTTCAAAGCCTATTTTCACATTCATGAAATCTTAATAACTGGCGAGGAAAGGGAAGACTCTGGAAATAGAGAAGATCCGGAAACGAAAATCACACGGGAAACGGGTTTCCAGGGTTAATTTTGGAGCTGAAAACTTCCTACTGTAGCGTCCAGGTTGCACCGTTTTTTAAAGCATCGTAGAAAGTCCCCCGCCTCCACGTGTGTGAATCGTCCAGAGAATTCCTTCGGTTTGATAGGATGGATATATCGGCATATGGAAGATTTTATTTCAAGATGAGGAAAAATTCTGATGATTTCCCGATCTCTGAGGAATCCTAGGATTTTTGATGAGACTGAATCCCTATTAACTCAAATCATAGTTGGTTAGGGGCCTCCAACTAATTGGGGTAAAAGTGTGCCAGGATCCTTAAATCACAGTAAAGTTCGCATTGTAATGGAATTCTAAATTCCTTTTGTAATGGAAAAAGTTAAAACGTCATAGATTCTGAGTTTTATATCTCATGTAGTTATTTTAATCACCATTATTCTGATTTGTCAAACAACTCCCATCAAAATCTTCCTGAATATGAAAAGCAGTATCTAAGGGTGAAGTTGATCTGCAAGAAACATATGCTATCAGCTGTTTAGAGGCACTCCCAAAATTAAACATTACAAACTTTGTTTTGTTATCTTTAAAAAAAGAATGTAGAATATTCTGTATAACAAATACAGTATTTATTCAGAAACACATTACATCATGTCCTCAGGTTAACCTCTGTAACCAATCCCACTGCTGTTAATGAAGGACAGAGACAAGGAATAGCATTTCTGCACCAAAAATACCTGTTTGTTCAAAATTACATTTCCCCAAGAGTAAATATTTTTCCAAAATTAATCTAGATTAGCAAATTCCATTGGGAATAATGATTCATATCCTGAAGTGATTTGACTGCCATGTCCCTGTGAGATTAAACCCCAATAACTACAGAATGAAGAGCAACTACTGAGTTTACAGTGGAATAAGCTGTTACTAGAGGATTTTAGCACACATGAAAATGTTTAAATCCTGCAATTAAAAGAACAAAAATTCAATGTCCAAGGAGTTATCCAGTGCTATTTCGCTGTTATCATGGTACTTTAAACAAGATTTTTAAAAATCTTTTAGCAAAAATTTGTACATCAGATAAAATTGCACATGGGCATAAAATACACCTTAGTCTTAGATAACTTCTTTCACTGCTCACCTTTCTCTGTTTTATGTCAAATAATTCATTTAAGGTGCCCTTACCTCTTTTTCATAGAAATAGTGTTACATGGCGGCAGCAGAATCTTATCCAGAGAAAAGGACTTAGGGATATATTTTATACAAACATATAACTCCTTAAAAACAAAATGGGCAATTTTCTATTGGAAATGACCCTGAAGGTCTTCTACTCCAACCCCCTACTCAAGCAGGAGTAGTCCTCGACTTACATCAGTTCATTTAGTGACTGTATGAACTTACAAAGGCATTTTAAAAAGTAATTACTGACCATTGTTCACATTTACAACCATCCTGGTATCCCCATGATCATGTGATCCAAATTCAGATACCCAAGACAGCTGGAGTGTCCCAATTGGAATGTGATCCAATTTTGCAGCCTTTTGACAAGCAAAGCCAATGGGGAAGCCAGATTCATTTAATAAGCATGTTAGTAACAGCTGAAGTGATTCACTTAACTGTGGTTTGAAAGATTGTAAAATGGAGCAAAACTCACTTAACAAATGTCTCACTTAGCAACAGAAATTTTGAACTCAATTGTGGTCATAAGTCAAGGACTACCTATACCATTTCAGACAAATGGTTGTTCAATCACTTCTTAAAAACCTAATGTTGAAGCACCCACAACTTCTGGAGTTTCACTGGTTGTTCTAACTGTCAGGAAATTTCTCCTTAGTTCTAGATTGATTCCTTGATTAGTTACCATCCATTGCTTCTTATTCTGCCTTCGGGTTGACCTCCCTCTTCTTTGTGGCAACCCGAGATATTTGAATACTGCTATTATGTCACCCCTTAGTCCTTCTTTTCATATTTGACTTGAAATCAACTGCTAAGTGATCGGTTGTTTTGCAGCCTGAGAAAATTGCATTGAATTAGCTTATAGACAACTGTTTTAGAGCCAACATCTCAGAAAAATGTAAACGTAACAAAACAAAGGTCTGACTTGAAATCTATTCACATCAGGACTAGGAGGAAGAGGCCTCTCTACTTGTGATTCTAAAGCACCATGTAAAAACAGCTTACAGTATCATTTTCTATCTTGTGCTGTTTAATTTGGACATACTCAGTATTTTCCTCTGCAGTATAGATCTTTATATCAAAAACTGGAAAATAATATAAATACTAGATAATGAAGCGAAGTACTTTACTGGCATTCAAACAAATCCATAGGAAAAGCACTTCTGTGTAACATCCTGAAGATCACAACAATATTCCTCCATCAACATATTAATAACATGAATACATGGCAACGAAAGTAGTGTAGAATATGTTATCTACTTATACATATTCCTACTCTTTCATAATCTCTTCCATTAGTTGCTGCATGAACATTTCATTTGCTGCTTCCTTTTTACCAATTTTAGAGTAGCAGACAAGCTATTATCAATGCCTGGGAATACAGTATTATATCAAGCCTCTTCCACAGACACAGATATATTGAAATGAAATGTTTATTAGTTGTGTAAAGCAAAAGGGTCACCATTTTTACTAAAAGAATGAAAGTCACAAGAGATGTTTATTACGCCTTTAACTAGGTGTACTTTTAACTGGTTGGATACTGCAGTGGGGAGGCAGATGTAATAAAGGAAGAGTTATATGGTGATACAGATTTCAGTAGAGAAAGGGGAAATTATTCAATTAGAAATATTGGGACAAAAATTCCAACTATGAAAACAGAACAAACACATTTAGGGGAACACTACTGTACAGGAAAGGTAGCAACTGTAGAAAAACAAAGGTTTGAGTGCAGTCCAACACAACAATCGTGTTCCCATGTCTCCCAATTTTCCACACTCAGTTTACTAGTCCATTTTTGACTGCTACTTTTCAAAGTTTGATTTTGAATTCTGTAGGCTGCACAGTAGCAGAAGTCCCCGAGGATTTGAAGAGTGCCTTCAAGATGGTGTCAGGATCCACTTCGGCTGGGGGATTTGAAGATGTTCCTGTGCTTGTCCGACGTGGTTCAATTTCTTTCTTCACTGAAGGAGTGTCACTCAATCGACTAGGCAGAGTTTACAAGAAATAATATTATATTAGGCTCCTGACAGAATGTAGACTCAAGCAACAGTATTTATTTTTTTATAAACAAGAAAAAGGAAGAAAAAAATTAGAAGTGCTAGAAGCTCCAACACTGAGTGATAATCAGGAATGAAATGGTTGCTATCAATTGTAATGCTGACCTCAAATAGTTTTTCATATTTACAGGCTGATAACCTAAGAAAGGCAAAATTTATTTACATCTTGCATTTATACTCTGTCCTTAAAGATCTTTAATTTTATGAATGTAATACACTTACAGCAAAATAGGCTGGTCTGATGTGATGACATTTCCATTAATGAAAAGATTACATTTCATTGGTTGTCCTAGTGAGAAAAAAACATGACATCATCAAAAGATGCAATGCTTTAAAGTACTGCTTATTAGAATTGTTGCTAAGGTGGCACAAATTCTGGAAAATCATAATCTGGATCATATTCATTCTTTCACTTTTTCCTCACTTTATATTCAGTGTCAGAAGCATTGCTGCCATGATTTTTCTCCTCTTGATAATAAAAAGAAAAACCATTGTTAATTTGAGAAATTCCAACTGCAAAAATCTGTATTCTAAAATCCTGGTAAAATAGAAATATTTTTTATTGTTTGACTCTTTGTTTTCCTGAAAATGTTTGAATTATTTCGCAAAGCAAGAAAAAAAGAAAAGCTCAACCTTTCATATGAAGTTCATACTCACCATCCAAGCACCTGTTGTTGTATTTCTTATATGCAGTGATAGCATCTTCCTTTTTCACAAACACAACTTCAGCCATCCCAGGGTTCACCAGACGAGCTCGCTTTAGGGCACCACACACACAGAACAATTCCTGAGAAAAAAGTTGTTTTGGAATAAAGAATATAGTATTGCCATAACTTTAAACAAGGCAGGATTGTTAAAGCAATAGCAGCAAGATATTATATTTAGATGCTACCTAATGCATGTATCTTCCAGTTTTTGTATTTATGAGGTCTTATTATCAGTAAATTACATTTGTGGTAACAAAACATCTAGAACTGAAAGAGTTTTTGCATTATAGCAAAAAAAGGTCTATGAGTGAGATACTCTAGCATTGCTTGCATACTATAAATGTTCTAGATTCCTTAGATTTTGAAACTACTACATAATTTATATAGTGTCACACTTAAAACAAACTGAAGAATTCTAGGCTTTTGTTCTTCAGTGTCACACAAATAAGGCTTTTCTTGGAACTATTACATTCCTTCTGGTGTTTAAATTATTCTACATTTGAAGATATCTAAAGAATGAAGGAGACCAACTTAAGTAGGTTACTAGTTAGCTTTTGATAAAAAGTTCTAGTTTCCCAAAAATATGCCCCTTATTACACTATTTAATGGACACATTCAGAAAACAGGCTACAGGCACTCCTTGACATATGATTGTTCATCTAACAATATTTCAAAGTTACAACATTGAAAAAAGTGATTTACGACCTATCCTCACACTTATGACAGTTGCACCAATTTCAAAGTATGTGATCACAATTTGGGTGCTTGGCAACCAATTTTGCACACACAGCTGCAGTATGTTGTGGTCATATGACTATGATTTGTGGCATTCCCTGCCAGTTTCTGACAATAAATATCAACTGGGAAAGCTGGATTTGCTTAATGACCATGTGATTTGCTTAACAACCATAATACAAATGATCATAAATTGGGTCCAATCATATCGTAATTTGCATTATGACTGCAACAATCTATAATGGGAATTCTGGTCCCAACTGTGATTATAAGTTGAAAATTATCTGTACTCTCAAGACTTGAAAAACATACAATACTCACAACAATATCCTCTTCTGTAACACGGGGGTGTAAATTATTCACAGTCATCTTAGTACCCTCTAAAGGACTAAAGGCTGGCTATAATAAAAACATAAGGCAAACATTAGCAATAAATAGGGGAAACAATGATGCACACAAGCAAAGTGAAAAGCTAAAGTCTACAATTAAATTTCTAAAATTTCAGAATACAAATAGTCCTTGACTTACAACCATTTGTTTAGTGACCAAAGTTACAAGGGCATTGAAAAAGGTGATGACTTTTTTCACATGTCCATTGCAGCATCCCCATGGTCACATGATCAAAATTGAGATATTTATGACGGGGCAGTGGCCTGGAGTCATATGACAACCTTTTGTGACCTGACAAGCAAAGTCAATGGGGAAGCCAGGTTTACTTAACAGCCATTGTTACTAACTTAAGAACTGCAATGATAAAATGATTCACTTCACAATTTTAGAAAAAAGGTTGTAAAGTTGGGCAAATAGTTAACAATCATTCAGTTAATAACCATCTTGCTTAACAACAGAAATTTTGGGATCAATTGTGGTCATAAGTTGAGGACTACCTGTATTCTCCCTAACTAATACCCAACCATCATATAAAGCATATTCAGTCACCAAAATTTTATACTGGATTCCACAAATAGCTCATGTTATATATAATTCTGCACTTTGGCTGGGGTGGGGGAGAGCCCATTCATAACTGTAAACCACACACAGTTATCAGTGGCATGAAGAAATCTGCCATGTCAAAAAATGGAGCAACACAAAAACTAAATGCAATTTAACTTAATTTAATTTAAACACAATTCAGCATAATATCATTCTCTGGAATTCTCTGAGAACAGTACCCTGGAGGTGCTTTGATGACTATTGCCTCATGTTTGCATCTCTGTATTTGGGAAAAGGACAGAATATATCTGTTCACCTTAATCTAAAACTTTTTTTTTTAAATGTACAATTCTATGGACAACACACAGACATCCCCTTCCAAACCTTCAACTCACCTCAACCACTGTAGGCTCTTTAGGAGGTTCCTCCTTGGTCACTAAGGTTCTAGACACGTTTGTGAGGGCCTTTGTTCGGATGGGGGAAGAAGGAACTGGGGGAGCTGTATATGCATCATTCTGGACAACTTTTGTAAGAGGGACTGTTTTTGAGAGAGAAAACTTGTTGCCACTGTGTCCAGCCTGCACAAACAAAACATAATAAATTGGAAATGCCAGAAGCAATTCCTTTTCTTCCAAACACCAAAAGTCAAATAGTATTACATCTGATGTCAGCTGCAGGAACAAACATATGAGGTCTAGACAAGACTTATAGCTGTTGAATTAAGCTAACCCACTACAGTATTTCCTTTAGTTTTTGTCTAATAAGGACCTTCCAGCTGGAGCTTTAGACTACTGAAAACTGAAGCATTTCATGTTTTTTTAAAATAAAGGTTTAATTTTATTACACTATTATACCTTAGCCTTTTTAAAAATATCACACACCAGAGTAAGCTTAATGAAACACACTGCCTCTATCAATAAATGTTTCATCTAATTTATAATATATATACAGGGTGTCCCAAAATAAATGAAACCATTAATTCGATTACGATTTATTACTAAAACAAAATACGTTAAAAATTTTAACATTTTCTATGAGCTCATATAATAACAAATGAGTACTGAAAGTTTTGGGCCTTTAGCTAAATTTTAAAGTTTATTTAAGGATTCTA
>JANHFJ010004186.1:0-14820 GCA_032468195.1 Cerberus rynchops | reverse complement strand
AACAGCTTCCTGCAGCCCTCTGCCAGTGATAACAAAGCTCAGGAAGGCCATATGTGACCCCCACAGGTCCCATTCTCAGCCATGACGGCTTCCTGCAGCCCTCTGCCAGCAAAAACAGAGCTCTGTTAGCATGTGGCCCCCCTGAGCTCCATTTTCAACAGCAGAGGACTAGAGGAGGCAGTCACAGCTAAAAATAGAGCTCAGGAGGGTTGTGGGGAACTCTTGTTTTTGTTGGTGGAGGCACTGCAAGCTGGTCCTTTGTGGTTTTGAGGATGGCCCCACAGGCCAGATCTAAGCACTCCAAATCCGGCCTGCAGACCTTGAGTCTGACACCCCTGTGGGATATGAAACCTAAAGACAATATATATCAAGCTAGAAAGTCTGTATGTCATACAAGCATTTTTATTTAAACAGACCATTTTGAAAAAAAAATACAACTCAAAAATTCTTATGAAATAGCTAAACCACATTTATGGTTCCCATCCCTTTCCCCCAGGCTGTTGTGGTAGTTTAAATCCTACAAGTCCTGCCACTATGTCTGGCGATCGTTCTCCTTTGCCATGATATTCTTTATGTAGTACTAAGTGTTCCCGGATACTTTGCAGAAGACAGAGATAAGTAGCAGCCTGAAAATGTAAGTCATGCTGGGCTTTGCAGAGTTTTTCACTGGTTACCTGGAGTCAGAGAAAAGACATACATAAGAATCAGTATTGTTTGAGTCTAGTTTTTAATTCAGATAAATACGTTTTTAGCTTACAGTAACTTGAGCTGATATGTGTGTGTGCAATAAAGCTGCCAGAATTTATTATAGTGGCAGCATTATTGGACACACGTATATTAGCTCAAGTTAGCATATACAAGGAAATAACTGTTCCACATAGAAAATGAAAACCTAAAGAAAATGTTCGCTTACATTTTATTCATTTTTAATATAATCCTATCCTAAGGAATATCGCAACCCTACCTTGTAAATAGACTTTCCCATGTGCTCTGCATTATAATTTCATGTCTAAGGAGATTCTCAGTCATCCAGGTCATGGTTGTCCCAAAGATATTTTTTCAGGAGGTAACTGGACTTTCTGGTTTTTCTTTGAAAATGTTTCACTTCTTATCCAAGAAGCTTCTGAAGAAGCTTGCCTCTTGAAAAAGCATCTTTAGGACATTATAATTTCATATGACCAAGACTGAAGGTCTTTTTTAATCCTTGTAAATTGCCCAAACTGAGCCTTTCTCAGCAGCTTTTTCCAGTCTTCTGCAGTTGCACATGTCAGAACTGCACAAGTGCAACTTCTCTGCCGCAGCACAGTCCTCATTCCTTTTGCTATGGCCCTCGGCTGCCAATCTGTATTGCAGGAGTCTCACATTTATTTATTTATTTATTTATTTTTATTTAACATAATTTATATACCGCCCCCTCTCCCTAGGGACTCGGGGCGGTGTACAGCCAAATCTGGCAGCTTTCAGACTGGGTGGGAATTTGAAGTTGAAGTTGAAATTTGGGGACCCCGTTGTATTGTATTATGTTCAAACGATGTAAGGCATTTAATATCTCAAAATTTACATCGAATAAAATGGGGTGGCGGAGCCGAAGAGAACGTATAGCAAGTCGTTTCTTGAAATGGCTTGAAACCTCTTCCCAAAACTTGCTATCGTACGCTTTAATAAATTTAACTTTAACAGTATCATGAATCAATTCAAAATTATATTTTTAGTTAACATTTGCATAAAAACCCCGGTGACGAGTTTTAGGGTCACCACAGCTTCGCCAGGTCCGAAAACAGACCTTTTAAAGCCCAGAGAAGAACGCCATATTTGAAGGCAAAACAAGCTAGCCGTTATTAACGCAAAGGTCGGACAGATTTTGAGTATAAGCAACCGGGATATACATACCCGATGGCAGCGGAAAGCTTCCTTCAAGTAACGATATGCTGCCTTGTTTCGATAAGAGACCTCACTCCCTCCTAGAGCATAACGGAGCTCCCTCAATAAACCACGAAAAGTGCGAAGTGGCGATCCGAGAGCCGCCATTTTGGTTCCGCTGTTGGAATGTAATATCCAGCCAATCAGAGAGCCCCTCTTTCACCCAACGCCCAATCAAAAAGAAAGTGTCTAGCAGCTTACAAGACCAACCGGGTCTTTCCTAGTCGTGTTATTTCACCTTCGGTTTCAGAGCAGCCTTATAGAAGCGCATTATTTGAGCGGGACGCCGGCATGTCAGACGAGATAGTTATCTAATCTTCTGTTCCTGACGTATTGTAATGTGGTTGCTATCAGTCCAGGTATCGAAAGCTTCATCTCATCCATTAGTCAGGAATAATGATATAATGGAAAACATTAAATAATTAGAATATATCGACGAATTTCAGACCCGTTTGAAAGGAACAGGAAGGCAACTAAAGCTTTGAGCCTTTTCTTTTTCGAAGCAATTCCCTGCTTTATTTGGCCCTTGAAAAGGTTCATATCGGCCCATTAGAGGAGCTTTCCGCGACCCGCTACTCTGGAAGTCGTATTTTCGATGCATCTGCGTGTAAGTGTAAGTCCTTCCTAACATGCCTAAAAGCGAGATTTCGGTAAAAGATTATATACTATTATGTTGATAGACATTCTGTAATAAGGAAAATATATCCTTAAAACTGCCAACGAAATAATTTTACACTGAGCTAATTATATTCAGTTCTATTAGCGATGTATTTTTTTAAGATAACATTTTTCTACTCTATTAATTATAGGGTATCGTATATAGAAGGAACTCTTCATAGAGCATTGTTTTTAGTGAGCCCCAGCATTAGTTACTGTCTGGGCGCGGCTATGATTTTTATTGTACTTTTGCATTCTGAAGTAAGATTTTGGTGTGGATCTGCAACTTTTTAGGAAAAAAAACCACCGTTCAAAATACACAAACCACCCCAGATGGGACTCGAACCCACAATCCCTGGCTTAGGAGGCCAATGCCTTATCCATTAGGCCACTGGGGCTAGTATGAGCCAATTTCTTCCAATCATCTAGTTAACATCACAATCCTTCGTATATTAGTCCCACCCCTTTCAATCATATTAATGGCTAGTAGCGCTGTTTTAAACTCCCGAAATCAAGTTTTAGATATTTATGCAATGCACAGTACGTCATAAGACCCAGATGAAACTGGATTCAAAACTTTCCAACAAACCACCTGCATCTTCCACATTCACAGTGGACATTAGAGCAGAATAGTAACTTCTCAATTTTGTTCAGGTACCGATTTGCATAAGTAGGAATAGCCGTTTGAGGAGAAATTGTAAGATTTTTTTTGTTTCATTTATAAATGCATTTCAGAAATGTCCTCATATTTGCTGCATTTGAATATTTACCTGGTAACACCAACACTTTCCTAGGTATGGTAGTCTATCTTCTGTTCAAGTTTTCAACATCTGGCGTGTATACTCTACATGTATTATTATTAATCCCACCTTTTTATATGTAATTGAAGTGGTGAACAAACCTAACATTCCAGCTATTTTCTCCATAATAACCTTGTGAAATGGGTTAGATTGAAAAAAATCGACTATAATCTATTTTTCCTCTTCCTCCCCCCCAATTTATGTATTAAGTTTGTAATTCATACTTTTAATAGTAAAAGAGTAAAAAGCAGTATAAGAGTCAGAAGTTTAAATTCATTTTTCCAGTTAAGGCTATAAAAAGGTAGTGGTACAAGTTATGCTGTCTCCTACAGCTAAGTCCTAATATGCTTCAGTCACAATGCCCATGAGTGGTGGTTCTTTATAGATTTAATATAGGATTAGTGCCTTCTCTAGCTTTCTTTCTCCTCTAATGCAGCACTTCCAAGCTGGAAAATAACACCAATTGTTTTCCATAATGTATGAATTGGGCGACCCCAAATATACATGTGTAAGATTGAAATCAAAAGCTTAATTATCAATGAAATGTGTAAATCAACATTGTTTTGGCACAGGAATGCTAGGCCTTCAAGGGCTGAAATTCCCTTGTTTAAAAATAGTCTACCTGACAGTGGTGGGGTAAGGAATGGCGCAAAGCGGCATGAGAACAAGCTGACAAAATTCCGTTCTCATCCCGACATGTCACCTGAGATATGATGGTTTTTGTTTTTTTTTCAGGGGAATGCTGGTCTGGAAGATGCCGTATGAGAAATTGGCCTACTCTAGTAGAACAGAATTGAGCTTGCAGACAACTGACAGATCTTACTGATCTATGGATTGTCAATCATTTGGCCACCAACATAAACAGAAAGCAGGATTTTCTGAGTGCAATGTATTGAAAAATATCTGGAAAAAGTAATAGAAGCCTCAACAACTGAATTATCTTCACTTTATAATCAAATTATTTTCTAGGTTGCTAAGGCAAGAACCTTTTCAGTGTTTAACAGCTTCTGCAGTTGGTTAAGAGGTTAACTGATAAGTGAAGAATGTCCAGGTGTGGTCAGCATGCAAATCTCTCAACATAATTACAAGGAATATGTTTTTAATTTTTGCAGAGGAATGCCAAGTCATGCTAAAGGCTGACATTCTTGTATCCTAAACTATCTTAACTGGGTGACTGTATATGTAAGAGATATTTTAAAGCAACTGAGAATCTGTAATGCACTTATTTTCTACACAAGCAGCAATAAAATGCTCCAGAATGTTACTATTAGGCTAAATTGACCAAACTGCCAGTAACTTTCTCAGATTTTTTTTATGGGACTGCTTAAACTTTTGTTTAAAGAACAGATATTTTCTTCTTCCAGAAGACTGATACCTGATGGAAATATGGAGCTCATGCATTGCCTAACTGGTGCTTTCTAGTGAAGAAATAAAAGCCAAACACATGGTATTGCTTGCAGCCAAGGTCAAAATGCCAGAATGCAGTCCCTGCAATTGGAGAAGAGAGGGAATGATCACAGAAGCCCCAAATGGTCAACAGGCAGTTGGGAGATGATGAGAAACAATTTAACAGTGGGGCAGCTAAAGAGAACTTTGGGTTGCCTCTAGAAGTGGACTGGAGATGAGATAGAAATGGCATTATGAAGTCATGCCTGTTAAAAATAGGTTAGCTATTTGGTTAACAGCTATGAAGAGTCACAAGAATGTGAACGGGGTAGATTGTATTTAAAATTATGGCTCTTCCAAAATACTCATTTTAAACCATTCTTGTAGAAATGTTTGGTAATATAAATTGGTAAAAATTAAAGAAATTTTGTTTTAAGATCTCAGAATTTTTTATTAAGTTATTTAATATGCCCTCAGATCCTGGTTGTTTAATGACTACAGTTTCTTACTTTATAAAACTGAAGCAGCATTCAACACATCAGGTGATTTCTTAAATATAGGAGAATCCTATAAAGCACTATATAGGGAAATGTTTATTAAAATCAGTCATTTATGTTTTATCCTTTTTAAAGGAAAGAAAATACTAAATTATATATAGCAACTATAATTGCTCCATTACTATCAGGATATCCAGATTAGGATAGTCATGTGATATATATAAAAGATCTAAAAATCTCAAGGTATACAGAACATAATGGTGAGAATTTACATGGAAATTTCACATATGAGATCTCTAAACACTATTTTTAGTTATACTGGCTCTCAATCTAAGAGTAAATATTGCCTCTTTCAGTTCATCTATTCTTACAGTCCTAGCAAATAATCTGTTCAATATTCCTTGAGGTGCTGTGAGAAACTCTTTCAGCTATCATTAGAAGCTACAAGACATACATTTGTTTGTTCCCACTTACCTATTTTCCACTATATTCATGATCAATTCATTAGTATGGGCTGTGGCTCTTTTTTTTTTTTTTTACTGTTGTGAATTTGTTTTGGTTATTTTGAAAAAAATAATTTCTGTTGTAGAATTATTTAATTACATTTTTGAAAAATAACCATGTCTGTTTTCTAGCCATCTTTCACATTATCAAATTAGGTAAAGAATTTATAATAACATATACCAACCAACCAATGTGTATGTACATTCCTCTTTATTTAATACAGCACAGACACATGACACATATAAAAGAAAAACACTCATGAAATTCCTGCCACATTTAAAGACAGGCACATCTACTCTGATCACTTCTGATCAAATATCTGCTTATTAACTATAGATGGATCTCAGATGAAGTCTCCAGCCAAAAGAATAATCCACACCCTGTTTGAAAAAGTGAAATTGAGACAGTAATTCCTGGATTATAGAAGCAGGAAAACCACTGAAGAAAAATCACTTGTAGAAAACTCAACCCATGAGTTTTTGGAACAAATATATGCTATTCACAATTTTAGTTTTCAGGCCCATGATATGATAAAATGTACTAAGAGGAAAGCATTTGTTTCCCAGTTAATTTAACTATTTTGAAACTGGAAAGAACCTGAATATACATTCAGAACTAGCATAGGCTTTTTGTGGCAGCAACTTCCCCTTTTCTGTACTCATTTTACATGGAAAGTAAGCAGGCACTAGGTCTTCTGATAAAGAGCCTAACATACTTTAAAACATTTATAAAAAGGAGAATGAAAGGGTTATTTACAAAATTCATGGCTGGTGCAGTACATCTTTTAAGACACACTATGTTACAATCTTTCAGGTCCTGAGATTATTATGGAAAAAATAACTCAAATATTGTGTTTGGAATAATTGAAATAGGAGAAAAAGATCAAATCATTCTTTTTAATTTTTCAGGTTGGTAGAACATATTTCTGTAAAAAGTAAGCCAAAAAGCAGTTGGCACAAGTAACTAAATACTGTGTATAATTATACAAGTCCTCTTATTGAGACCAGCTACATATTTGTTGCATGAAAACATGTCACAAGGAAGACAAATATTCTTCCCACATGGCTCAAACCTTCCACTAATTTTAGAAATACTCAGGTTCAAAGATAGAGCCAAGCTATACACAGAACAGAGTAACTGCTTCAGTTATGTTTTCCAGACATGGATAATTATAGCATCACTAACTTGATAAAAATAGGTACCTTAAATAAGTCCATAGGAAATCTATAACCACGTTCCACAAGTATCAGTGGATCAATTTTGTCAATAATGACGTCTCCTGTTTTGTATGGTTAACCAGGTATTTTTTAAAGCTTTTTTGCTGAATATTGAGAAAGTATTCAGAAATATTGTTTCCATCCAGAGAAAAATACTAAAATGCAATTTCTAGATTTTTTTAACTTGAAAGCTGCACTTTGTTAGAATCAATTTATGAAAAGCATGTTCTTTTCTAGAATGACAAGTTCAGCTCAATGTTTCATATTTATAATCATATCAACGTCCCACTGCAGAATTTATTTTACAGCTTAGAAAATCCTAACGTTTTTAATTTTAAATTGTGATACTTAGGTTCTGAATGATTAAAACATATTTGAGAGAGGGATGCAATATGTAACATTGCTCAGGAATTTAAATTATATTTATTTTAAGTAAATTTTCTTGACTAAAAATACATGTAAAAAAGAGCACTAGCTTCTACAACATGATGTTTAATCCTCTAGATTCTTCAATCCACTGCTGAAAGGTGCCAAAGAAGAAAGATATTCAGATCACTTCTCTAAAGAAGAATCTATGTGAATTGAGATCTAGTTAACTAATTGTTCTCTCTGTACAGGTGAAACATTTATCTACTTACAGATTTACTAATTTCAAATGGGAGATTGTTCTTTATTCCACATCAGCATCTTTGATTATAGTCAGTAAAAGGATATCACATCAGATTTTAAAAACCTCCTAGTCTCTCAGAACTCTATCCTGCCATTTAAAATTTAATTCACTTCTACAAAAATATTTTCATAATACACACATTCAAAAAGCTTGTCATGTTTCTTTGGGTAGATATTAACAATAGCCAGGGGAAAATATTTGTAATACTAAACATGGAGTTTTGTAATAAGCAATTTTTACTGACTACTAAAATCAAACTAAAGCATTACAGAGAAAGGCAGTGCTGGCAATAAAATGCTACTGTACTAAAGACCAACCATCTCTAAGGTCTGAGAGCCTTACCTACAATCTTTACTTTTAAATTAGCTGACTTTTCGGAACTATTCCAATGTGACAAGATAATCAAATATTTTCCCTTTTACCACACCAAATTAAAATGTCTAATGTAAAAGGCAAAATTTTATAACACAAAGTGTACCTTACTTATATTGTTTCAGGAGCACTGCAAAGATTAAAGAATTATAATTAGGATACAAAGCTCCAGAAATGTGTTTGTTACATAGAACAAAGATATTTCATTGAACAAAAATTGCCCCAGATGAAACTGATGAGAAACCTAGTTTTCTGACATACTGTATAGGAACAAAATATAATTCAATTAAAAGAAACAAATGGTAATTGTTTAAATATGGGGATGGATTCAGATTTAGATATCTGCAAGAGGGCTGGCAAAAGATTCTTCCATGCCAGTGGTGTCAAACTCGTGATGACATTGTCATCACGTGATGTATCACAACTCTCCCCCTTTGCTAAACCAGGGGTGGGGGTGGCCATTGCATGACGCATCAGGCCCATGGGCCATGAGTTTGACACCCCTGTCCTAGGTCATCAGGTATCCCTTCCTCAGCTCTCCATATTACAGTTTATCCTGATCTATATTATTTCTGGTATCTGAAATGATCGTTATGGAGGCATTCAGTTCTGCCACTCATTTTCCAGGTGCTTAAGCCTAGATCAAATTCATATCTAAATGGATTATTCTAGGTGATTTCTTCAAGTGTCAACTTAAGTTTCTCCAACTTCTAAAGATTATTAAAAATATATATAAAAAATCCTAAGCAACAGTGTCCTGAGAAATACATTCAGAAAATAATTCTTAAAAAGTAGGAACAAATGGTTCAAAGTTGTAAAAACTCAATTTTGAAAACTAAATATATAGTTTACAACAAATTTCAGCATGATAAATGATCCCTTTCTTCCTAGTAAGAATTTCCTTGCTATAAGGATGTTTCTTTAGACTCTTGCAGGAAATTCAACCTCCTCTCTTATCTGTCACTGCAATTAGAAACATGTTAACTAATTACATAAAATACTTTATATTCCTCAATCATACCAAATTGCTTTATCTGAACAAAAGACAGTTTTTTAATTTTTAGCAGTATTCAATATTATTTAAGTATTCACCCATCCATTTAGAATTGATTTGAAATAGAATGCAATTTATATTTGTTTTAAAGATTAGTAGAACCTTAGTAATAATATACGGTACTTTAAAATGTTAAAAGTTTTACAAATACAACAAAAAATTTAAATGTATGATTACTTATTTTGATTGGTGGGTTGCATTCTTACATTTGTCACAGATCTTGGTAACAGATTTGATAAAAAAACCTGAAATTTTGCTTTGTTTGAAAGTATACTGCTATTCTTTCATTTAGCCAATTTGTTACTTAAAGCAAATTTTTGTTTTACAACGTATCTAAAGATATGTATCTGAGCAATGCAAGGAAGTTCTCACTGTATTTGGTGCATGGAAAACTAAAATTTTAATTTAGATTAAATCACTCTCACCATCAACAGGCAGCTTCCTAGAGTGAAGCAATAGGCTTCTTAGGCATCAGAGGCCATATGAAAATATTTTTATTGCAGAAATATAAAATATTTTATTGTCCACTAGTATGTAACCATTCAAATATAAATTATTTATAACATTTTTAATGTGAAGAAATATTCTGCTCTTTCTCTGTCACAGGGAAAAATGCCAAACTGTAGAATGGCTGGTTTAACATTATGATTATTAGACTGATAATTTAAATTACAATCTGAAACTCCAGTGAAAATGGCTTAGTGTACTACAAACCACTTCATTACAGTTGCTCAAATACACTGTTTATAAATTGTGCCAAAGTTCATTTTCAGAAGTAAACATTAATACTACAAAAAACAGATTCAACACAGGGAAAATAGTGCTGTGTGCAAAGAACAAGCACGTAAGAATGACAGTTATGCAACAGCAGTTATAACATTACATATACTGAATGAACACTAGTTACAGAAGGGTAAAATTATTTTAACAACATAAAGTCATTTGGGCAGAATCAAGGACTTTCCAAATATCTCCAAACACTTTAGGACCTCTGAATATAGTTTGTAGGGATAAGAGGGAACAAAAAGAAAAGGCACTTAACCAAAAGCCTGAATCAAGTAAGTTGGAGGAGTAACTCCATTTAGAGATAGAACTAAAGTATATATATAAAAAACCTAAAGGTCATACAATTATAATTGCATAAACGTTTTATGATATCTATTTATTATTCTAACCTTAGTGTTAAGTTTTTGGAAAATAAAAAGTGTTCTGTGACCTCCAACATAACAAGTTATGTAAATAGTTAGGTAAAAAAACTTTCCAAAATTTAACATGATTTTTTCCTGCACTACTATTCTGAAAAATTCAAAAATAAGAGTAATCATTATATCATTTGTTAACATTCCAAAAAACTAACATCCTAATTTTTTTCTGGGCAAACAGTTCTAAAAATCACTGTGTAAACTAGATTTAAATGTATTTATAAATATAATCAAAAATATTTTAATGAATGTAGCAGCAAACATAGTAAATAACTGTGAGTCCTAACAAACTATCATCTGATTATGATTCAGTGTAACTGATGGTAGCTTGGGATTTGCGAATTATTTTTATAGCAACTGCTTTGGATCAAATTGAGAGGCTAAATGGAGGTTGGATTGGTCAACTAAGAGTTTGAAGAAGCATACCATGATTATCTGCCCCATTCATAGCCTACTGAATAAATTAAACCTTAATCACATGGAAACAGATGTCAAACCCACAGCACCCACACCTGAGATTTTGACTCAACATTCCCATCTGTCTTGCTGGAGACAAGACAATATAAAAGGCTGAAAAAGGAATGATTTTAAGCCATCAAATATTACCTTGGGGATGAAAGTATGCATTGTTATTATTTGTTCACTGTTCATATCCTTTCTCCATACTTCATAAAGATCCAAGATAACCTAAAAAATTGCTAACTGTCCCCATCGGGATAAGAAACACATAATTTAAATGATTCTGAAATTCAAAACCTGTATGTCAAAATTATTGCTTATATTTGAGGCTCAGTGTAAGATCACTATTTTAGCCCTAAGTCTCAAAACAATTTAAATTCAGAAATGAAAGGTTTACCTTTTATTGCTTGTGAATACTGAACAGATTTAATGTAAGAGCTATTTAATTCTCCAAATACATTTTAATACAAACTAGGCTGTTAAAAGTATCTAAATTAAAAATTGCTGTGAAGGAAGTATATCTCACTTGCATTGTAATAGTGTTGATATTCTATCTCCTCTTTTCAGTTCTGATTATCTTCTTTATGTCCTGATGTCCATTGTAGAGAAGCTCATGGAGTTATCATTTAGATTTATTCTAATAATAAAAATCTTGTTTTACTGAGAACATCAGGAACATTGTCTTCTATCACTTCTTTCATGGCATTACATCTCTAGATACTCCAGTTTGCTATTAAGCTGAGAAGAGCTGAACTCTCTTCATATATTTAGCAAAACAGAGGCCCCCAATTGCATGCCATGTAATAAGAATCATAAATTCAAATCAATTAATGTGCTTTCATTAAATTATACACGAGAAATATTGAAGAGCAACAAGAAAGCCACTTGTGTTTTTGGTTTTACGAGAACATTTTCACACTCTTTTAACATAAACATAAATCATTTTCTGCCACCAAATGTTTTGCTTTAAATTTATGGAAAAACATAATCAGAAACATTTAACTCCTACTAATTCTATTCTGTACTGTGTATTATTTCTAAAAGGGAAAATGTGTGGAATCGAAAGGTAAATCGTTATTTAAAATGGTTTTACCTTTCACACTTTCTATCATTGTATATAAGGGAAAATTAAATCTAAGTTATTAACTACTTAATATTTAGTTTTCATAATGTAATATGAAATGTCAGGGTCTTAGTATGCCTCTTTCTTTTAAGAGAATTTCATTTTTATGATATTTTAAAACCATTGTTTCAAATATAATCTTTTATTTTAAATCTTTTCTTCCAAATGTATTTTTTTTATTTATATGTGCGTGTGTCTGTGTACATGCTTAAATACACAGATTTGAAGTTGCCAAAAGGAAACAACTTATATAACAGTAAGTCTTCAGTAAAAACTGTATATTTGGCTATTTGTTGGATATGCTTATGGAAAACATTTTGCTTACCTTTGAAATGAAGGTAAATCAAGAGACTAAAATTAACAATTAATATTGAAGGGAGAAGAAAGGCTTTGCAGATGCAAAAAAACATTCTGAACATTGTAGTTTCTTCTACTAAACTATCAAACTGTTATGTTTTTTAAAAGCCCTTTGTTTACCTTATATTCAAGATTGATTTGACTCTATTTTTAATTTTGTGCAAGTTTTTTTAAAAATTAATAGGATCAACCCAACATTAAGCTACTATGTTTATATTATTTAAATATACACGTTTTACAAATATGATAAGTAGTAATCTGAATCAGTAAGATTAGCTACCTGGCTTTGTAAGATGAAATAACATTTCTTTGCAAACTTGATAACTAAATACATGTCTGTCACAAAACAGCAGAAAAGTTATCTTGGCCACCATACA
Organism: Cerberus rynchops; assembly: GCA_032468195.1. Classification (NCBI taxonomy): domain Eukaryota; kingdom Metazoa; phylum Chordata; class Lepidosauria; order Squamata; family Homalopsidae; genus Cerberus; species Cerberus rynchops. Next base: position 2,225 of record JANHFJ010004186.1, on the reverse strand, counting down.
GTAAAACTATATGCACATAAGAAGTAAAATTCTGTAGGAAGCCATCAATATTACTGAATTTCATATTGTAACAATTAATGCTACTCAATAGATACAGCTAATTGTCTTTTTAAATGTGGCTTCTCTTTAGAGCAGCACAAGAGATTGCAGTTGGAATCAAAGAAACCTCCAGTGCAACATGCTGGCATATGTACATATTTCTGCTGGATGATGACCATATCACCAGGAATGTTTAAAAAAACCAATTCTTACTAAAAAATAAAATATCAGATTTAAATTAAAGAAAAGGCTTTAGTTTGGGGATTAAACAATGATTTCTAGATTTGACCTCCATTGAAACGTTTACAATATAATGTGACATTGTTTTGACTTTTTCTCCCAGAATTACATCCTGAAATACACTTCTTCTGCATTAATTAATGAGTGCAATACAAAGCAGTTCCTACATTTCTTTCCTAGACTCTTAACATAATGGTTTCAAAATCAAAGCCAGCCTAAAAGTTGTATGTCCAAGCAACAACAAATCAAATATCTCCCAGTTTAGCAGATTTAAAGAATACTGGGAATAAGAATGTTAAAGCCTAAACAGAAGGCACCTCAACTATACTCTTTGGAGAGAGTTTTGAACAGTTCTGATAAAAGGTCTTATTTAAAAGCTGTAAGGAATAAATACAGCACATATCTTCTCAAAGCTAATAGAAGAGGAAGAAGAAGCCGAAACTATCTTCACAAAGGAGAGAAACGGAATATTTCTACATTCTATCAATATATGAAAAATAAGGCAACTCTGAAATGGTTCAGCAAATCTAAAAGTGATAAAACAAACCTTCTGTCAAAGATACTGAAAACAAAGATATGTTCTGATCAAGCCAATTCATGCTAATCTTGTATCTGATTTTTTGATACTAAAAGGGAGATTTTAAGTTCCACTGAAATGTGGTAAGATTTTAAGTTCCACTGAAATGTGTGTGATTACAAAACACTCTCCATTTTTAAAAATCTTTATCTGAAATAGAAAATTCTGTCCTGATCAGTTACAGTATTTAGGGAAAATATTACCCAAACAAATTATGTATAATCTTCAGGCTCTTCAAAGAGCAAACATGCAGCCTTGATTTTGGGTAGAGAAATGCATACTTCCTTTTATGCTGATATGAAACACTTTTTCTCCTCTATACTTCACCTTATTCAAACTTGCAGAGAATGTTTCTAACTGTTATAGCTTGTAGACTTCCCTGAAGCCTCCACATGGCTGAACAGGATGGATAGCCTTACTTGCATGGTGATACAGATGTCTACTTTAGTTTCCTTTCATAGTTCCTTTATCAGACATCAGCCTGCAAAAAGGTTTGGGTTGCTGTAGGTTTGACAACTGAACCTGTTTGGCCAACCCTTTCTGAGACAATTGGGATAAAAGGCTTTGAGAACTGTCCTGAAAACAAAATCAAACTACCGGTATGAGTTTTTTTTTATATAAGAACACTTTCCTCCTTTTTCTTCTCTCTTTGATCAAGTATTTTTTTTGTCCTCACCACAGTGCTTAGGATCAGAATATGTAAACATTGACAGAAACAGCAGCTCTGTGTCCATGTAAGCACTTTCCCAACTGGTCATTCTCCATCAGCAGAGTAGAACCACATTTACTCCCTTACTTAGCAGGACATCACTGGGTTTTCCTCTGTAACTTAGCATCCACTTTGCTTTGGCCATCTAGAATTGAGGATGAAAAGGAAAAAGCAAGTCTTAAAAGAGAAATAATGATTTATTAAATTTCTCTATCACTACAATCGTATGACTCTTGGTTGTATACAAAATATAGAAAATAAATGTGCTTGGTTAAAAAAAAGTCTGAAGTATGAACAAGCAAACACATAGCCACAATCAATCAACAGTCAAGCTAAATTGAAGAAACATTTAAAATATCTCATGATAATATCATTTTAATAGTTAATTTAATTTACTTTTGAATACCAAGGGGAATCTAACTTTCATGGGAAGCCTATTTCATAATGTAGAGGTCATAAAAGAAAAACAACTTCTCCTAGCTGCGTTCCCACAACTTCATAAAAATAAATAATTGCAATTTTTTCCAGAATGTACATATTATGTAGGCCAACCAGAGGTGAAATTCAGCTGGTTCACACCGGATCTATAGAACCGGTTATTAGAAGAAATCTCCTTTTGTTTTTTCCCCACTTTGCAGGGTTAATCCTGTAAAGATTAAC
>JANHFJ010004182.1:353454-365809 GCA_032468195.1 Cerberus rynchops | reverse complement strand
GGTTCTCAACAGGCCACAACTGCTACCTGGCCATAGCCCAGAGATTGGGGACCCCTGATTTAGAGCATAAAAAATGGGTAAGAAAGAGTTAGAAAGTTAGAAAAGGTACAAGATAAAAAAGAAAGGTACAAGATAAAAAATACATATTATTAGTAGTACTGTTAATATTATTTGATTTTTATCCACCTCTATAGGTAACTCAAGGCAGTGACATAATATTCCTTCCTTCTAATTTCCCCACAACAGTGACCCTGTGAACTAGCCTTGGCCAGCACCATTCATTATATTTTTTTCCATATCTGGAAAAGCATTCTGGCTTATAGCACTTTTACACTACTTCATGTATTCCCTTTTGCTTTTTAATGTTACCTTGCTTTTTTAAGGAACTCATCAACTCTCTATCCTACACATTTCTTAGTTTCCCTCTTCCCCATTCATTCTACTTCCATAAAATTCTATTGCATTTTCTATAACTAAATTACCTTGACATATTTATTTTATACTCGTCATTTGCATTTATATTCAATCCACCTTCACTAAGCACCCATTCATTTTTTTATTGTCTTCTTATTTTACCACATACACTTCTTCAGTATTCCAATCCCCCTGCATTCACTTTTTAAGTTTCTTCTGATATCTTCCAACTTTTACTTTCATCTAGCAAAGTGGGCAAAAGCAGCCTTGCATCTGTAGCCATCTTCACTTCTTTCAACAAACATTCATTCCTCAGGTCAGACCTCATATTTTTTTAGTTAGTAATTAATTATATAATAGAGGTGGAAGCCAAATAGAGGAATATTAAGATGTGCTTATAGGAAGGTGGCGGGTGGCATGTGGTCTGTTATGAGAGATGAATGTTTGTTGAAAGAAATGAAAATGGTAGACACTGGCAGACTATACAGTTTCATCAGTTTGAGGTTTGCCATTTAAATACACCTTGCAAATGTTCATTCCATTTTCCTTTTCAAAGCACAACTGTTTTTGACAACTAATTTTCCTGTCCATATTTCTGATTGTGATATGTAGTCTAACATTTGCTGCACATTCAATTTTAACACTCTTGTATTTTTGGCATTCACTTGTGCTTTATTCCATTTCTATACATGGACATTACCATTCTTCCAATAATCAATTACAGAGTCAGTCTTCACATACATTAAATGTGTCACATGGCCACATCATAAGCAAACCTTAACATTTCTTCAGCTGCATCTTCTAGACTAGGGATGTCAAACTTAATTTCATTGAGGTCTACATCAGGGTTGTGTTTGACCTTGGAGGGCCAGGTGGTGGTGGTAGTGGCTGGGTGTGGGTATGGCTTGGGGTGGATGTGGCTATGGTGGGCATTTGGCACAGGCTCAAAATGCACTTTTTCCCTTTTTTCCACAGTTGTTTACTATAACCATTTTCCTATCTCTTTTACCAGATATTATGGGCAAACATTTATTATTCATTCTTCATACTCCATTAATTTCTTTTTCTAAATTTATACCCCGTTGTCCTAGGAGAAAAGCTATTTATACTATTGTATTTTTATCATTCAACTAATAATAAAAATACAATACATAAATAACATGACAATACAAGACCTAACAGCAGAGGTAAATTTCCAGGATAGTAAATAGAAATGACTGTCAATTATAGATTATTGATTGTAGATTAAATGGACTGACCTACAATATGTAAAATCTGACATTAAACTGTAGTATTAGCATAGGATGTTTTCTATCCAGAGCAGATATTTACTTGAGGCCACATAATTGAAATCCAGTCTAATCCAGACCTCCTGCATCACTCTGCTGACCACATGGCCCGTTTTTGGCCTCTCTGGCCTCCAGAAGCACTCTGGCAGCCAAAAACAAGCTGCGCGGAGACTCCATGAGACCCCCCCACATGTTCCGTTTTTGGCTGGCAGAGTGCTGCTACTCAGCCTGCGGGCCTTGAGTTTGACACCCCTGTTCTAGACATAAGTGCTTATCTTGTTTCATAATTCTCACAGCACCTGAGTCCCTTTCATTGTTTGTTTCTTACATACTAGCATTTAGGAAAATTAATTTATAATATTCAATCCCAGTCTTCAAGAGATTGGTATCATGTTCTTTCCTTACTGTAGGAGTACTCTCTTCTTTTGTTTTTCAAAATTAAAGCGAAGTTCCATTAATTTCTGAATGATCTATCTGTCTTGTCAATACCACCAGCCCCTTTTTCTGATTTAAAAATCCTTGTGCTTTTCTCCCTTTGTTTCTTAGGAATATTTTTATGTGCCCCTGACATGACTAAGTGGAGAAGATATAGAATAGTATACTCAGTTAACATTTAAACGAAAGTATGAATTTCAATAAATAAGTTAAAATTGGCTATAAAGAGATTAATTTAATATTATAGTAGTTTATCAGCACTTACCTTTTCTCATTTTCTTCCTTCCTCTATGCCAGTGGCCTCCAACCTTTTGGGCACCAGGGACTGTTCCGTGGAGAAAGATTTTTCCATGGACTAGAGGGAGTGTGGTTTTACATGCTGCCTGCATCCTGTGGATGGGACTTTGCTTGTTTCAGTGGCCTGATTTCTGGCATGCTGCAGGCTGGTGCCAGTCCATAGACCAGGGTTGAGGATTCCTGTTCTATACTCTACTACATATGGTCCTACATCGCTATATTTTGATTGGCAATTTCATTATCTAATGATTATGGCTAGCAGTATTCCTCTCAGCGTTACCTCATCTCATTTAATTTCAAATAGTTCACCAATTTCATTTATATTTCCATTCACTTGGTATTTTCACCTATTTCTTTTTTTTCCCCAAGAAATGTCTACATCATTATAATGTTATGGTTTCTATATAAGAAATTGTTCACTCTAGTGAAATTTCAAATAGATTTTAAAAGCTGTTTATTCAGAAGTTTGGTATCTTTTAAGGCCTTGTGAAAATGTTTTGATTCATCTCAATACTTTCATGGAAGCTTTTGATGCATATATAATTTCCCAGGATTCTTTTAGAACAGAATTACACTACTTAAAATGCAATATACTAATTATTAAAAGACATAATACTGTAATTGTGAGCACTAACCATTTGAGTATTGTCTTTAATGCATAAAAATAACAAAATAAGTGGATCCTTTTTTTGGTAACCATTGGGTTGGTCTAAATTATTAAAATATCAAAAGGCAGGTTTGGATAGCAAGAGAAATCACTTATGTTTCCATTATTATTTGTAATAGTTGTATTTTGAATAGATTTGGCTCGTATAAGCCATTTTTCAAAATAAATGTCATCCATCTGTTCATAATTCTGTCAATTGCTGTTTAGATTGTATTGTTTTTGTTGCTTTCAAAGTCATGGGGTAGTTTTAACACTTAAGACCATTCATTTGACACACATAATTCATTGGATCCAGAAGTCTATAAGAGGGAACAGTATTCATGAGAAATGAGGAATTTTCTCTCTCTGTGTGTGTGTACAATCCTCCTATGTCCTATATCACCTCTAAAATATTGAACATTTTAGAGAAGTCAAGAGACATCTGGCAGGAAAGAAAATAAATCTCCACTGAATCAAAGCCCAAAGGGATCTTTTTTTCCTAGAAAAGCCAGTCTGGATCCAAATATTGAAATTTATTTTAAAAATACCCTATTTGTTTCAAGTTTTAAACTGATGACAGAATATTGAAGATCCCTATTTCCACATTTTCCTTTCCTACAAATTGTTTTTAGACTACCATGAGGAACATTGTTGCATAAAGGTCTTATCTGATAGTAAAAGCATAACAATATATGGATATTATAAATAAGGATAATGATGACGATAATTTTGGAAAATCATCCTGTAAGAAACTGCACTGGTAATAGCACTATCAACTATAACAATATTCAGTAGACTAAACTTCAACTAATCTTAAACTATGGTCATTACATTATAAATTAAATCCATGAAATGATCATTAATTCATATCAGGAGAAAAATGAACAGTTAGGAAACCTAGCAATATAAATTCTTATTGTTTCTTTACATTTTTATGCTTACAAGATATGGGCAGAGGAAGTGACAAAAGTAAGTACTCCAAAGTGAAAGTGTTGATTAAGAAATAATGCTGTATTGCTGATGTCCAGAGATAAATATTATTGCTTAATTCAATGATCAAGGATGTGGTCATAGCAAAATTATAAACAATTACTAAAAAAACCTCCATATATATATGCTTGATTAATTTATGAGCTTCCGTCTCCAATTCTGTATTTGAAATGCATTCAATACAACTTCTGACTGGAACTACATAGTCTTGTTCAGGAACTCATTTGAGTGCTTTGAGACTTTAAAATGTGTAGGAAAGGGAACATGTAGATAGTCTTGCTGTCAATCCTGCCCGGCCCCCCCCCCAAAAAAAACTTCTAACAGGTGATCTGAAAGAAACATGTATTGGCACTCATTTAAACATGAATACCTCTGTCAGGGTGATTTAGGACTACATTACATTGAATGGGAATACACTGTAGCTGTTTTTCAGAATCCAGCTCCTGAATTATTTTCAATATAGGTTAGCTGAAAATGTTGTTTTTAAAAAAACTTACTTTGTCAATATAACCTTTAGACTTGTAATAAGCTTGCTTCCAGAGAAAAAACACAGTGCTTAGGTGTTTCAGGAGCAGGCTGTTCAGTCCAATGAAGGACCACCATTTACTGAACCATTTGTTATATTTTGCCCACAGCATAAGTAATTTTGTGTTATCAGTACTCTGAAAAGTTGTAATATTTTTTTCAGTCTGAACAGGAAGTACGGATAGCCCAAAGTGAGTTTGACCGGCAAGCAGAAATTACTCGACTTCTGTTGGAAGGGATCAACAGTACACATGTAAGTACAGAGTAAAAGGGAAGATAGTGTTGCTTAATTGATAAGGGTAAGAAAATCAAAAGCAATTAATTATAATTACATTTTAAAATGATTGTATTCCTGTCACGCCTTCAACCATCCTAAATCATCTGCTACAGTAAGACTATAGTAAATAAAATACACTCTAGAATTTCTGAAGATAAGCTCCTCCCTTCGCCCCCTTTAAAATGAAAATCTGCAGTTTAAATTCAGATACAGTCTTTGTTCAATGACACTCATTCGGGGTCCATTTGAGTTACAACATCGCAGAACTAGTGGAACATTATGGCTGGTTTTCAAAGTTCCAGTCATTGCAGAGTCCTCATGGTCATATGATTAGGGTGTGGGTGACTGGGCCACAGTTACAACAGTTGCAATGTTCAGCATCATGTGATCATCATTTGCGATCACCTAACAATGACAATAGGAAATACCATCACTGTCATTGTAAGTTGTTGTAGTCACATGATATATTCTGACTGGCAGTGGAATTGCTAGTCGTCCTATGTTAATTGTCTTATTTGTAAAATTTACCAATTTCACATCTGACAATAGTAATCCTTAAAACTTTAATTTCCCCATATCCTTCAGATTAACATCCCTGTATTTTTAAATGATGGAAACATCCCTGTAATTTTGTTGCTGTTAATATTTATGTTTTATTGCATCATAGGCACATCATCTTCGTTGTCTAAATGATTTTGTGGAAGCCCAGCTGACCTACTATGCACAATGTTATCAGTATATGTTGGACCTTCAGAAACAGCTTGGAAGGTAATAAAATAATCAAATCTATAGTTAGGTAAAATAAATAGAATTGGCAGGTTTTTTTTAATCTTGCTTAGTGACTATTCAGATTTCATGATAGTGCAAATCCTTGAAAATATCTTTCTGGAAAATTTCTGTTTGCAAAACATCACAGATCAGTATTTTATCTCTGTAGATAGGATTTAATTGCACACTTTTCCTCTGAAGCAAAGACAAGGGTTTTGTTTTGTTTTTTGGAGTTTGTATGACTAAGTAATCATCAAGCACAATTTAAATCAAATATTTTGTAACTTGCACAATTTTGTTTTTAAACCTATATTTTGTGGGGATTTTTGTACATTGTATTTTGTAGTTCAAAAATAGAATTGTTTGTTTTTGGAAAATTATATTGGACGATGAAAATCCACATTAAAATTGTGGATTTTGAAAGTGTGTTACAACATTCATATTTATCTGCAATAATTAATCTTATGTTCATCCTTTATAGCTTTCCAACTACAGTTCTTGCCAACAATAACCAGTCATCTTCAACCTGTGCTCCAAGTAGTTCTTCTAGTAATATGTCCTCAACTACTATTACACCCTCGCTATCTTCAATAAGCAGTGCAGCAGCTTCTTCAAGCTTTGGTGAATTGAAGCCCTCAAGTGGTAGCAGAAAAGCCAGAGTACTTTATGATTATGATGCTGCAAACAGCAGTGAATTATCGCTACTTGCAGATGAGGTACTTATTCACTATTTTAAAATAAAAGCAAATATTTTATAAAATTATGATAGATCTACCTTTTGTGTTGGAGCAATTGCAGTGTGATCTGGGTTTGAATGATACTACCATAAGGCCTTTGCCTTGGTCAGATTGCTGTGTGATCTCTTTTTGCTCACTGGTGATTCCCTCACTTTGCAGGTATATAGAGTTAGGATTATATTGATCTGTCTAAAGTGACTGATGGATCCTGTGAAGTTTCAGATGGACCTTAGATTTTTATCTCAAAGATCTGATGGGTGGTTTAAATTTAGCCTTAGTTATTGCCTGGAATATTCTGAGGAACTTTGGGAGATTAAACACTAGAACAGTGATGGTGAACCTTTTACTTGCTGAGTGCCAAAAAGTATGTGCTTTGCATGTGCCATCCACACTTGCTTGCAGCTCCTTCATGTGTGCTGCATGTGCAACCACACCATCTGTGCATGCATACAGCTTTTGCACATGCAATGCACATTCTCTGCGTGCAGGCACTCATGCACACTTGAGCAATCACGTGTGCATGCACAGGAGAGCTCCGAAGACCAGCTGGATTTTCTGCTGCAATCGTGCACATGCACAGCGGAGACCCGAAGACCAGCTGGGTCTCTGCAATTGCGCATGCATACATACGCAATCACATGTGCATACTCAGCTGAAGGTAAGTTGGCCAACAGCTTGTGTGCCCAACAAGATGGCTTTGCGTGCCACCTGTGGCACCCGTGCCATAGATTGGCCATCATGGCACTAGAACATTGTTGGAAGAGGACAGAGAGCGAATCTGACCAAGTATGAGTAAGTGCCATATCTGGGATTCTATCATGGCAATAAGGATGGCAAAACATGGCTATTTTTTCCAACAGCTCTCTTTAAAGTGACTTGTTTCTTTTGGGGGAAGAATGAACCATTGAATTACTTGGAGGGTGGTGTGAGAAATTGGCATCTAGCAGGTAAAGTTGTTTAGATTCACTCAGAGGTGAACTCCAACTGGATACATTTACCAAGCTGACAGAAATAAGGACCTGTGTTGTTTTTCTGGAGTGAGTTTGTCTGGTAACTCCTATGGAAAGAAAAAGGGTCTTCAGGTATGTTAACCTGTCCACTTGTTTACTAGATCCATGTTCCACCTGAATAGTGAACACTGCCCAGGGGTGAGATGTGATATATCCTTGTGATAATATCAGCTTTATTCAGAGGGAATGCTACCATTTGCATTGAAGGTTGTATGTTCTGTATTCAAGAAGCCTTTGCCGGATCCAACAGTCCTGAATAATTTTCATCTGGCCTTCAGATTTTTCAACCTGGGGAACATTGTTTAGAAGTTTAAGTTCCAGCTTCAGAGGGCTGTGGCAGATATGGATTATCTAGAGCCCTTTCAGTCACATTTAAGATCTAGACTTAGTATTGAGGTGGCATTGGTTGTGCTTGTTGATGACATTTGGCAAAATCAGGGTGGGATAGTGCAATTGTTGTGATTTTCCTTGATTTCTTGACAACTTCCTTATACCATCAACCATGGGATCGTTATTGATACCATGCAATGATTAGGAGTGGGAGGCTTACCATCTGGTAGTCTTTCTCTATGGTAAAGTCCAGTTGGTGTTAGCAGATGCGTGTGCGAGATCAAGCCAGAGACCCTGATATATGAGGTGTCTCAAGACTTGATGTTTCCCTTATTGCACATTGGATGAGTTTTTCCATCAGTTTGGTGTCCATTCATACATGTTAGGTAGAAGAAATCTTGGGCTGTGCGGTTCTGGATGAAGAGGAATGGCTCAACCTCATCCTGACAAGACTAAGTGGCTGTAGTATTTTGACTACCTTGATCTGAAGATGTCCTATCTAATTGCGGACAAAGTTACATTTTCTCAGTCAGTACTGATGTGCAGTTAGAGGAAGGTTTGGATTCATGGCTCCTACATGAGAATCAGGTGGTCACTGGCTAGGGAGATTTTTGTACAAATTCCTCTACTATGCCATTTGGCACCTATGCCTGGATTGGGAGGCCCTTGAGATAGTCACTCATGCTTTGTTTGCAGTGTTTGCCACATGGGGGCAGCTTTGAAGACCATACAGAAACTGCATCTGGTTCAACATGTAGTGGCACAAGCAGTTTTGGGCTTGCCATTTATGCCTATGTAACCCCTCTGCTGCATGAACTGATTACAGTCTTCCTGGTACAATTCAGTGTTTGTTTGACACCTATGAAGCTGTTTATAGCATGGGACCTGGTTATCTAAGGTCTATCTTCCATAGTTACTGCCCACCCTAAATGATCTGGGAGAGTTGGAATGCTCTCCCCCTCTCAATTAAACAGTGTCATCTGGAATGATCTAGGAAGTGGGTTTTCTCTTGTCACAGTACCTGCAACTCTTGCTTTTGATATTGTTTGAAATACGTTGTTTTCTTCTGTTTGCCAGTCAGAATTATGTTGGAGTAAGGTGACCTACAGTTTGCATATATAAATAAATGTTTTCTTTATTGCTTCTAGGTGATAACAGTGTACAGTGTCCCTGGCATGGATTCAGACTGGTTGATGGGTGAACGAGGAAATCAAAAGGGCAAAGTGCCTATTACTTACTTAGAATTGTTAAACTGAGTGGTTGGCTTGTATAAAGACTGTCAGTTATGGTGAGATCATATTTATATGCAATTTAACTTTATATAAACCAGATTTAAGTGTCTTCCATGTTAATGTCTTAATGGATGAGAGTAACGAGCATTAGAAATGGGCATTTCTTGCCAGTATTGTTGCATGGTAGATACTGTTTTGAGAACTAAGTTGTTTAAGGGCTTTTTACTTTATGTGCCAAGATTGTTTCCTACATAACTTTGTTTCTATTGGAATTTTCACTAATAACAGTTTTCTGCTTTTGAGTACTCTGAACCTGAAAGCAGGGAAAACAGTTTTCTACAGAACTTTTCATAATGACAAGCCTCTTCACAATAATAATAAATTGTTGAAAATTTGTTGCCTTTTTTTCCTGGGTAGAATAAAAGTTTTACCTTTTGAAGGTCTATAATTGTACTTTTGTGCAACAAAACACTGTGGCCTTACAGAAAAGTCTTCATAACATGGTAGTGTTGGAGTAGACACTGGATACTGCAGGGCAATGTTTATGGGATATCCTTTGCTTATTCCCCCACTTCCACACATTTTTTTGCTCAGATTAATAAGCATTGCTTATTAATATGAGCATCTTGGTCAAAAATTGATTGGATTACAAATGTTACCACTGTTAGTCACCTTGAATACAAAAGGAAAGGAATAACATCAAGGCAATCAGACTTGGGAAATCATTTATGAACTTGCCTCCGGATGACATGGTAATTCATCTAGGCAGTCTAAGTTTTTACCATTTATGATTATAATTTGCAATTGTACATTTCATTTTTCCTGTGAAACATTTTTTCCTTTTGGGAAAAAAGGGAAACAATAACAGCGTAAGGGAAACAATAACAGCGTTTTTCCAATCGGCCACAGATAGTTTTCACACATATCCTGCCCAGCCATTCCAAATGCAGGCTACTTCTATGACAGTTCTCCAGTTGCACCAAAAGAAATTCCCAGTTTCACAATGCCACTATCTTCTTTCATGTTACCATTGTAACTGAGGATCTTCTTAAGTCATAAACACTGTTGAGAAAGAAGACAGATGACACATCAGAAGCCAATCCGGAACAGGCAGCTTCTAATCAGCTGAAGATTGACAAAGTAATGGGTGCTAGGAAAGAAACTGTAAATATTTCAATACACACACACCAGAATATAAACATACCTAAAGCAGTTGTATCTCTGGAGTGCATGCCTCCCTCGTCTCTTAACATTTTCATAGTCACTTTCTGAGGAAGGTACCAGCAAAGTTATAGCTGAAGAAATCATCCTGAAACTAGATCCTGGGATTTCATCCTGGGAAGTTCAGTTTCTGAACATAAAATGGATACTAAGATGTTTCTTATGTAGCTTGTCAAGGTGTAAAATCAGTGGACTTTTTATCTGAGAATAGTTTGGGTTTCTAACTTCCTGCTCCAGAAGATGATTTTCCTCACCTTCAGAGTACAACTTGACTGAAAAATGCCACAGTCTGTTAAAGCTTTCTTGGCCAACTTCCTTATTATTCCCATAAGAGTTTTTAAGGATGAAACCTTATACTTGCTCCCCCAAAGCTGAACAAATTAAGGGAAGCTCGCCTCTTAGGTTAGCAAGTCTTGTCTTTATAAGTTACATGCTCATTATATGCTTTCCTGCTTTGCTTTGTTTTGCTTTGGAGGAGCTGTTTAGCTTGATCTTTAAAAATTCCCATGGGAATAATAATTGGGCAATCTCAGTATCAAGCACTTCCCCATAGTTCACATGAGATACTAGGAAAGCTACAAAAACTGACCCATTAGTCTGCAGTTGATAAGACAAGCTGGAAAGGGATGCATGCTGAAAGAGGCTGCTGTCCATTTCAAGGATCCCAATTGAAGGAAGGTTCGGTTCAGGAACTGGAAAAATCCTTTAAAATGCTGAATATTTCAATGATCAGAGAAAGTAAGGAGAACCAGCAGTCAATTTCCCCATTGTAGAGTTTCTCCACATAGTTTGGTTCATTCCCTACTATACAATATGACTCAAAATGGATTCAGAAATGGGGACGAATTTCATTTCAAACACCCCCATCACTTCCCAGAGCAATAAACTACAGTTACCCCAGGTACAAAGTCTTGCAATCTGAATGTAGCCAAGGACAAGGACTCTTCACCAGGGGGAAATTATCAATTTCAAAAGAATAACTGATAACTGATTTTCAAATTTCATACTAAAGGCATACAGGTATGGCAGGTTTTAGAAATTTAAATGAGCGTAAAAATACATGTGATCCCATTACTATCAACTGACAATAACCAGAGATGTAACTTGGCCAGTTTCTATACCTGATGGCTTTCCCTGTGTTTGGTCTTATGCATATTAAATGGATCTCTCACTAAGAGATCTATTGTACTTCTACTGTATACAACTTTTCAGAGTACAGTGGATGATCTACTCTTGATGGTTGACCTCTAGTGATATGTAATCATTTTGGTGATGAAGCCACACTTGGAAAGTGACTGCTTTGTAATAATAGAGGATACATCCAATGAAACATCAAAAATGCAGCTGGTGTTCTGAAAGGCTAAAAATCTTGATCTACCATTGAAATCCTTATTGGCTTAACTTCTCTGATGCCATGTAGACACATAGACATATTTGAACAGCTAACGACTGCATTTAAATCTAATTTGGGCACAGAGGAAAGACACAGATGAGTTGATTCAAACCATAAATTACCTATCTGTCTTGACCTTCAATACATAAGATATTCAAAAATGTTTATAAACAACAGCCTATGGAGGCACACCAGGTGTCCATACTTGCATTAAACTATCATATTTCATAATTTCTTACAAAGGCAAATGCCAAAGCCAGCATGGAAACAAAGCAGGTGTTGATTCAAGCTGTCAGATTGCTGAGCTTCATTCTTCTGGCATTTAACAAGATTTTGTAATGCACCCTCAAACTCAGCCGTTCAAGACCTTTATTGACATAGGAGGCACGTTATAAAGCCCTATCTTTGAATGTGTTACACAGCTATACAACAGGGCTAAGGAGTTGAAACATGGCCTCCAGTTTCAGTATCAGAATGGCAAAACTGATATCTGAAGATAGGCAAAACGTTGGCCAAGTTCTATAAGAAATAATAAAACTGAATTCCAAATCAGGTACCAAAATTAGCTTCATGAATTATATCAACCAACCTGGTCTTGTACAAAAGGATGACAATAATTGCACTCATCTATAAGAAGAGTAGACATGATCTAATAAATTAGGAACGTGTAGTTTACCAATATGATTACTAAACTATATGCAGAGCACCTGATATCAAGAATGTTATTTAGCAAATTCCCACCATTAAATATATTGGAGCGGACTTTTGAGATCAAAGAAGTGCATCATGAT
>JANHFJ010004182.1:258083-269287 GCA_032468195.1 Cerberus rynchops | reverse complement strand
CCATGCTGGCTCAGGAATTCTGGGAGTTGAAGTCCATGAGTCATGAAAGAGCCAAGGTTGCCCACCCCTGATCTATGTTGTTCCCTTGGGGCTTAAGTAGAAATCTGTGGTATTCAAGAACAGATATAAAATAGCGAGAGGAGGCTGAGTTGGTGGCATAGAAAAAAATGAAGCAAGCTGTGATCACAGGTTGGATTTTTTTTAATCTTGTAATGAAATAGAACTATGTTAAATTTGATTAGACTATATTCTGGTCTGTACCACAAGGCAATTTTCTTGACAGTTTAGAAACAGGAAAAATGGAAAGTGTAAGAATCGTGGAAAAATATTTTGAAAGTCAAAGTAGTTATTCATTCTAATCCAGGTGATTTTACGTTCCATCTTGCAATTTGGCAGTTTGAATCTCACCAAGCTGAAGGTTGACTCAGCCTTCTAAAATGAGGACCCAGATTGTTGGGGGCAACATGCTGACTCTGTAAACAGCTTAGAGAGGGCTGTAAAACACTGTAAAGCAGTATATACAGTATGTCTAAGTGCTATTGCTATCTTGTCTGATCTGTAAAATTCTGATAAGAAACCTGTTGGTGGTGAGAATCCAGGAAGGAGGAGCAGTTATCTATGTCTAGGTTATAAGAATAGTTTAAAAATCAACAAACCCAGTGGCATCTTCTGTTTTTCTTGTGAATACTAAGATTCCTGAGACATAGAGTTTTAATTATGGTGTTTGAATTGGTATGAAAAAAAAACTTATTCTGTTAATCTGAATATTCCATATTGAGATATTGATAAATCCTGTAATGAAGAGTAACTCCTAGCATGTTCTGAAAATATAAAGAGTCACTGTTGTGTTGCAAGGTCCACTTTTGGTTGACCCTCAGTCTTCTGATGCATGATCTCACATTATCCTTAAGCACTCTTTGTTATAATGAAAATTTTGTAATGGATTCTATGATGGTGAGCTGCCTGGCCCTGATTCAGCAAAGCAACCCCAAACCATTACATTTCACCACCATGTTTTACAGTTGGTATCAGTTTCTTCTGATGAAATGCTTTCTTTGAGTCTCAACAAATAGCTCTTCTGATATAGTGGTCAAATAACTTTACCTTTGCCTTCTCTTTCCAGGGCACATTGTTCTAGAAATAATAGTCTTTGCCTAAGTATTCATGAGCAAATGTTATTTTTTGGCCTGATATTCTGTCTGAACAGGAAATGGTTTGGAACATGTCTGATGAAGATGATTTATGTAGCTCCTTTCTAATTAGTAGACTGATGCATTTTGATATCAGTAGTGTTGGGAGTTACATGTAGGTCATGTGCTGAAATTCTGGGTATCTTAAAGACTTCTTTCAGCATCTTGCATTCTGCTGTCTTGCTAGGACTTCCTGGCCTGGACAAGTTGGCAGTTGTTTGAAATCTATTCCATTTGTAGCTAATCTTCTAGACAGTGGAATGATTGATGTCTTGTTGTTTGACAATCTTTTAAAATTCCTTCCCAGACTCATAGGTATCTGTTTCTGAAGGCTTCAGAGAGCTTTTTTGATCTAGGTATGGTGTGATACACACTTCAGCAACAAAGAGCAGATCAGGCTAAATGTTTGAGGTTTAGAGACAGTTTCTCAAATTCTTTCTAACAATGTTCGAATCATCTGGAGCACCTGATTTTAATTTAGGTATTTGAGGAGGTGAGAAATGTAGGGATATCCTTTTTCCCTGTGTGAAATTTGCATTAGTGTTAATTTAAATTACACAATGAACTATAAAATACAGTACTGTATAATATAAATATCATGTGCCACTTATATAAAATATAAGTGGCACATGATATTTATATTATACAGTACTGTATTCCCTTTATCAATACTGTTGAAATGAAGATCAGATATTTACATGTTAAAATAGAGTGAAAAAGTGAAATGTTTCAATGGGGTGTACTTATTTTTTCATGAGTGTAGGTACAACAGACTGTTTTACTTCTCTTTAGTTCCTCTTTTTTTATTTTAGTATCCATCTTTCTTCTCCCACCAGCTTTTAGATGCAAAATGTTAAGAGTCTTCCATACTTCAATACCATTGAACTAAAAGCAACAAGGATCCTTCACAATTGGGTCAATGAAATAATTTGCATGTAATGCAGGCACAAACAAGGGAACAACCTGATAAAGAAAGGAAGGAAAAAATAGAGTAATGAACTGAGAAAAATGACCCAGATCACTGTTTTTAAAAAATTATCTGTAAAAGGCGGCTTTTGTAAAAGTATATATTTTGTATCTGCCACCTGTTTTAATGTGACTGAGCATTTCATTACATATTTTGGGTTTTACTTGCTCTTTTTCTTGTTTTCAGAAAAGGATTTTTGTTGCTCAGACAGTTGTGGAGGGTTTTTTTTGTTTGCTTGTATGTCCCACAGAAAGCAAATATAGAAACGAAATACTTCACATTATTCCTACTTGTGTGCTAGCTCTGAGTATGCTCTACTTGGGGAGGGTAACCATTTTTTCCCTCCTTTGAAAGCCCCACTCTTCTCCAAATGGGGAACTGCAAATGTTGATGGCAAGGACAAATGATGCAAGACATCCATAATGCCACCCTTGTTCTTGTTCTCATGTTTCTGTTCCCACCCAACAAGCTGCTGCCAAACAAATATATTTTTACCTGAGATCTGAATTTATGATTGCAGAGCCTTTCTTCTTCTTGCTTTTCTTCTGGCCATTTTAGTCTCCCTGTTTTTATCCCTCCCACCCTGTATTTTTTCTATGTACATGAATTTTGAGAAATCCTGCTCTAAAATCCCAATATTCTTTCCGCACTCTCGCATTGCAAAGACAGCATGTACCATGCGTATCTATAGAATTGGGATTCTTATTTCTGTCTTCTTGATTAGTTTAAGAAATTGCAATGAGGATTACTGTAGTCATTCTGGAAAGAGTATATTTATTAAACTTTGTTGGGTTGATAGTTGACTAACTACCAGCCTACTAGGTGGTTTGACATCAGGGTAGCTAGGAGTGACAGGCTACTACTACTGCATTTGTGTTGGAAGCAGCTATTGAGGCACTTTTGGGTTGAAAGGATTAGTTGGTAACATCACAGTTACCCAGGGGATGCCTGAGGGGGGCTCCTTTCATGCCCTGTTATTTTCCAAAATAGGTAAAATGGTACTTCTTTATCTATTTGCATTTGCATGCTTTCGAACTGCTAGGTGGGCAGGCAATGGGGCAAAGTGGCAGGGAGCTCATTTCATCATGCAGTTCATTCTCGGGTTTTGAACTGCTGATCTGTCAACCTGTAAAGATCTTTTGACTCAGTGTCCCTAACTGCGAGTCGCCACGGCCCCCATCCATATATAGAAAAAGTACATTCATCTGGATGATAGTACTGGCTGTGTACTAGATAAATTCATTTAGCAATTACTTGGAAAGATGCTGGAAAAAATAATAACACCAAAGTATAGTGTCCCAGTTTCTGGGATGTCCATTTCAGGTTTTCTACTTGCTTCATTTACTCCTTTTTTGTGGCTTGTGTTTTTGTACTCAAGATGGAAATTTTGCATCTTTAATGATGATATTGTCATAAAGTGCTTTCACTTCTTTTCTTATCAGACGTGCAATTAATATCTAATTGGATTTTGCAAAGGCAGTCATTGTAATATCATACACGAGGGACGAGGCTTAATTAAAATAAGCAGAGGATTCATTTTATCTACATTTCAGTTCCTTTTTTCAATTAATTGACTAAAACCAAAATGGTCAGCGGCTAATGTTATGTAAAATTCATATTATGTGAAGTATCTTTTCAATTGTCTGCTTTTGCAAAGTGTTAGATATTTTATAGTCATTATTTGTAGGATATATGTGAACAAAGTTTTACTGTGTGATTTTTTTTCTTATACTTGTTAACCCTGAATAGTAGTTTCAGTTCCAAATTATGATCATATCTGCATAAATTAAATTCTTCCTTGCAATCTTTAATGTACCTGATGGATTTCCCTTCCTGTAGTTTATTTTATTTATTTATATGGCCATTCACCTCAATAAGTGACTCTAGGTGGTGAACAGAATTAGAAATAAAATAAAAAACAATTACAATAATGCAAATATTAAAATACCTAAGAATATATGATATACCATAATCACTAATATAACCAAGAACAAGTCACTGCATACAATTGCAGCCTAAATTTTCAATTCATGTTTTGAAGGCATGCAACTCCTTTATTTTAGAAAAAGTACCATTCTTTAAAGGTATAGCTACACATTTAGGATGTTTAAGATGCTCCTATTTAGCCATAGTTTAAACAGTCACTTAGCCATATGATTCATCTCTTTAGTAAATTAAATTGGTCTAATAGATGGCAAAATTAAAAATGCATTTGTTTTATGTGCTTTGTTTTGACAGAGAGGGCTATTGCAAAACATGAAGTTCGGGAAATAGAGCAGCGCCATACAGTAGATGGCTCTCGATCAGATCTTATCCCAGATGAAGATGATGATGTAGTGATCATTTACAATCGAGTACCTAAAACTGCAAGTACATCTTTCACAAACATTGCATATGATCTTTGTGCGAAGAATAAGTATCATGTTCTTCATATCAACACAACCAAAAACAATCCTGTTATGTCTCTACAAGATCAGGTAAGTTACCATAGTTAAGATATTACATTCTGCGTTACTCATTAATCTTACTTATGATTTTTGCTATCAATCATACAAAATTGTGTGTGAGGTGATGTCTCATTTCCAGTAGAGAACAACAAAATATAGGTTCTAATAAAAACCTGATTTTGAATCAGAGTGGAAGTTTTCATATCTGATTTATCTTAAATTTTCATTTCATTGAACTTAAATTTGAATAAAGGTAAAGGTAGGTATGATATATGGCTAAACCATTATAGGTATTTGTTGTATGGCAAATTGGGGCATTCTCTTATTGTTTAAAACAGAATTAACTTCTTTTCCTTCTGTATTTTCTACATCGGTTGGTCATTCTTTCCTTTTCATATCAGGCTGCCTTTTTTTAGTGGCTTATACCTTTATTTCCATAGTTTGTTCATAACTGGGTCATATCTTTTTTTCCATACAAATCTCTTGATGGAATCCACTGATTCATATTCAGATCATTTTCCATCTTCTCTGTTAGTCAGTCTTATTACCCTTCAGCCTTCTTTTTCAAAATTCTTGAAGAATAATTGGCTTAATAATGCTAACCATATGATGTCCCTTTATGTGCCCTCAAGGGTAGTAAAAATGGATTATCTGACTTAGGTCTGATCAAAAAAGGACTTTATTAAGGCAAGTTATATGTTCACAGAAACGTGCTGAATTACCATTTTTTGCCTAAATATGTATTGCACACCTGGGAACCTCAGCAGTTCCCCAGAAAACCATGTTGGCAACATATTTTGCTCAAATCTCAATACATAAGTATAATGAAACCATACATCATTAAAAAATGTTGTATTTGTTCTTTATCATATTTGTCAGCAATTTTGAAATTTGTAATCTATTTTATTCTCTTATGTTTTTCTGAGCATATGTGATTCTTTGTACCTCAAAGAATTTCTAAAGCTCCCAATTTTCATTTTTCCCTGTAGGATTTCTGATGCCTTTTCTCTGTCAAGATACATTTATTCTACCTTTCACTTCTTAAAAAACCTCATCTGGATTGAAAATGTAAAACAGTTTGAGTATGCCAGAAATTCAAGAATAGCTTTTGAGTACTTTCTTTTTAAAAATCAGGAAAAATTGTTCTCAAAAATCCTTTTATATTTTTTGACCTTCCTAAATAAAATTTTAGAAAAAAGTCCTCCAAAACAAAACCCAAACATGTGTATGTATATGTGTGATAACTTTTGTAACAGTATGAAAGAAAAGTAACGGTGAAAATACTTTCAGAATTGCATATGATCCTGAATAATTGATGACAAATGAATATTCTCTGTTCATGAAAGGCTTTGGCATCAAATACAGTGATGCCAACATACATTGTTACTTCAGTTACTTACTATTGCAAGACAGTAGACAAAAATACTAGTATAAAAAAAGGCCTACAGGTAAGGTCTTCTGCACTTACCTTCCATTACAATGGTAGATTTTCCCTAGAAAAGGTATTAAGAATGTTGAAGGGTCTGTTTAATATTTGCTCTGGTTTACTTTCCTGGGATTTTTTCATTGAACATGCAGATACTGG
This sequence comes from Cerberus rynchops, assembly GCA_032468195.1. Classification (NCBI taxonomy): domain Eukaryota; kingdom Metazoa; phylum Chordata; class Lepidosauria; order Squamata; family Homalopsidae; genus Cerberus; species Cerberus rynchops. Next base: position 263,098 of record JANHFJ010004182.1, on the reverse strand, counting down.
ATGAGATGGAGATTTGAATAACCACACAGCAGTCTTTAAAAAAAAAGTTACACATTAGTATTCACGGTCTTTGTGCTTAACCTGCCTGGATTCACTTGGGAACTGTTACTGCATGAGTCTGTTGAAACTGAAGTAATAATAATTGGCAGGATCTGTGACCTGTTGGACCTTGAGATTTGATTAGTATTTTCCATATTTATCTAGCTTGTCAGATTTGGAATGTTTAGAGTGTCATCACTATGTCTAGAGCTTATAGGTCAGCTGCAGAATAGGTTTTCACTACCCAGTAGGCTTATTGTGGCCCATATTGTTTAATTCATATTTAAGACATTCAAAAAGCTATCATTCTAATAAACATAAACTGTGTAGTTAAATTTAAGAGACGTGTGACAGTACTTAATTTAAAAAAAACCTGATGCATTAGACTTTTCACTCAAACACTGAGAATAAACATCCACCGTGAGTCTTTGCAATAAAGTAGAAGAGTATGCTTTAGAGCTGGAGATTGGATCCATGGCAATTATATTTATAACAAATTCATTCATTTTTGATAGCAACATTAAAATATATATTTAACTTGTATAGTAACCATTGAATTATTTACAGCAGCCTATGGAATGAAGAAATCTGTTTAGCCTTTTTTAAAATTGTATTTTTGTAGCAGACTATGATGGCTACAGATAATCTCGACTTATGACAGTACTGGAGCATGCCCATTCATGTCAGACATCGAGGACTACATTACATGAAGTGCATAATTAATGATCTCCCTGTTCCTGCTTTCCCCAATGCACAGATCATTAGGTAGAGCATGGGGTGACTCGGGGTGGGGGAAAACCATGCGAGGCCTAGTGTAGGCACACATGCACCAGGGAGCCCTTCCTCAATCTCTGAGATATCCCATGGCCTGCCTCCTAACCCTTGGGCTCCCAAAGACCTATAGTCCACCTCCATATGCCACTCCGTCACAATTGCACACTTCCTTTTGAAGATATCCGGAGCTCAGGAAGTTGGAGTAGAGAAGGCTGCTCTCTTGCTGAGCGATTGCTGGGCCATCTGGCACAATTGAGAAGAAATCCTGCTGGTTTTGCTTCACTCTCAATCCTTTACTCCCCAGTGCCAGCTGCACTAGTTTTATGCTAGTGTGGCTGACATTCGGGGAAATTAGCAATTGTGCCAATTTTGGTCTCTTGCAATCCTTTCCTCCCCAGCCTGTGTAAATTAGCACAATTTCTTCAGCTCCTCGAATGCCAGAAGTAAGGCCTTAACACTAGCATGCCTGGCATTCGGGGAGCTAAGAAAAAATTGTGCTGATTTTGATGTGTTGCAATCCTCAGCCAGCATAAATCAACATGATTTCTTCTTAGCTCCCCAAACACCAGTATAGGGCTAGTGTTACGCTGACTGAGGAGAAAAGGGCCAAAATTGGCCAAAATCAGCACAATTTCTTCTCAGTCCTTCAAATACCAGCCATTGCCTGATGGCAATGTATTCAGGAAGCTAAGGATGGCAATGGACCAAAATCGGCATGAATTTTTCTTAATTCCCCGAATGCCAGCCACTCTAGCATAAAGCTAATGTGACTGGCACTGGGGATGGAAGGATTGTGATAGCAGGATTTATTTTCAGTTGTGCCATATGGCCCAGCAATGAGCCCAGCAAGGGAGCGGCCTTCTCTGCCCTGAGTACCTGAGCTCTGGATATCTTTGAAAGATAAGTAAGCAAATGGTGACAAGTTGGGAGTTGGTAGGAGTGAGTGGAACCCAGTATAGTGAGAAAGCCCAGTGCCTCTGAGGGCCTGACAGGGCAGGATGAGAGGGTGATAGATACGAGGGTGTGCTGCAGTGTCTCTGTTGTCGGTCATAAGAGTGAATGACTGCATGGGCAGTGCACGGGTTGTAACTTTGAAAGGATTTATATTTAGGGGTTTTTTTTAGGGGGTTGTAACTTCGAATGTTCATTAAATGGCCTGTTATACCTCAGTTATCTATATTTTGTAGGATACATTTGGTGTTATAGCAGAGTTTGTGATTTTAATTACAAGAGGGTAATTAAATAAATTTGGTTTCTGTATCACATAGTTCTGTTCCAATTGACATAGCATAGAGACATCGCTATTGCTACTATGCCAAAGCAGAATCAAATTTGTGTTTAAATGGCTGCTAAATTTCTTTCTCTTTAGAAAATCACAAATAGCAGAAAATATTTCTTTGCCTCCTAAAGGAATATTTTTTGGTTAGGATGTCGGGGAGTTAGAATTCAACTTTCTTTATCATCCTACATGTTTTATTCTCTCTCTCTCTCCTCTGATATGTATGTTCTGTTACTTTTGAGTATGCTTAATTCTCATTGTGCAAAGTATGGTTTTTATCTCTAGATTTTTATGATCATTTTGGGGGGGGTACTTTCTGAAACTTTGCAATTCTGCTGAGCAAGTTGGCAGCTGATTCTTTTGTTAATAATGCTGGGAAGTAGCACTTGAATTTACTATTGGAATGTAATAAACATTCTACAGTTGAAATAGTCCCCATTTTATATTGACTTGACAATTGTGTCTGTGTGTATTGGCTAAAGCAATCTTCTTCTCGAAAGGTCAAGATGCAACTTACTTCAGATGTTTGGTATTCTCTTGGCAATAGCTAAAGTCATTTTGCCAGACAACTCTGAGAAATTCCAGCAACCATGAACACTGCATTAGGAATGTTGCTCTAGAAATATCGTTATATATTATCTTGATAAATTATGAGAATAACACAGATATGTCTGCTTTATCTTATTTCTTTTCCATTACAGTTTCAACTTCTGAAAGTACAAGATTAGATTATTACAGATACTTATTTTCATGTTTATCAATTTTTGTCCAAGTTTCACTTTGTTGCTTTCCAAATGTTGTATTTCTGTTGCAAACTCATGTAGCTTCTTCAAAAAGACCAATATGAGGTCTCTATGCAGATAGCAGGAACAGTCTCAAGCAGCCATGTAAGCTGTCCTAAGGAACTAGCTGCTTCAGTGCTTTGAGGATGGATCTTTTGTTTACACTAGCAAACTTTTTAAAACACTGTTTTCAAATACTTCCAACAATCCTACTATATTGTTTTTAAAATACCAATACTTGCAATAATCCTAATATATTGTTTCCAACTCAGAACTCCAGGTCTGTGAACTAGAATCAAACCTTGAAGAATAGTTCTGTGATATTGCCAAGAAAATTAATTGAAGAATTGCTGAAGTTTCAAGGAGTTGAGCCTGACTTGGAGATTTTACTCTTATCTGTACTTACCAGTGTCTCATAGTGTCAGTGTAAAATTTGTGCATTCTAATTATGAAAGATAGGATCTAAATATATGATGAATAATTATAGCAAAGTCTGTTCAAAGTATTATTATAGAATATGAATATAGAATATGAACTATAATACATTCCTGGTTAAAAACTTAGCCACCGTTTAGCATATCTCAATGTTTTCAGCTATCTGCTCATAATAAATACTGATGATGCTGGCTCATCCTCCTTGAATTCCTGGAAGATATAAAATAAATGTTCTAATGAATACATCATACACACACACATACACACAGTTGTGGTTTGTTTCATAAAACATTAAAAAAAACCTTCCTTTTTCTTGTAGGTACGTTTTGTGAAGAATATAACTTCATGGAAAGAGATGAAACCAGGATTTTATCATGGACATATATCTTTCCTGGATTTTGCAAAGTAAGCTATACAACAAATAATTCAATTTGCACCAATTTGAGCTTGAATCTTTCTTTGTCATTTGAAATTTTTATAATATAACATAGTTCATGATTCACTTTAGTTTGTACTGCCCTCTAATGGTCAAGTTCAGAAATCGCAAATACCAGTTTTCTTCCAGTTTTATTTCTCTTCCTGAATCTCCTCTTTCATTTCCTTAACATATCCTTGCCCTGTTCAGACTTCGGTGACAAGAATGTTGTAAATCATGCTGCCTCATGAAAAGAGCAAGTGATACACATTCATATATATGAATAGTAAGAGAAATTAAGTCAGAGAAATTATTTTTCCTGATAAATCTTGAAAGTTTATTTATATTTATATACACACATATGTGTATCCCTTGATAAGGACAAGTACAAATGATTTTAATATCATTTGCGCTAACATTTCAACAAAGGATCTCTCTTCCTCTATCTCAAAACAATAACCACTTATAAAGCATCATCATTCACTCCTAATCAGTAAAATCCATTAAAATTTATCAGAAATAAGAAGGTATATATTTAACCTTAAGTAAATAAGTTTTATATTCCTTTTTTTTCCTTTTTACATAGTAACTTATTTTCTCTAAAAGTGAAACAAAAAATATCTTCTTCCCATATATATTCTATATCTTCCTATATACTTTAATATGTAGGATTTTAAACACAAGAAGAAGTCTTATGATTTCAAACTCTCATTTTCAATCCATCTGGCCCCTTAGTAACTTTCTAAAATCAATGTTATAATTACCTTTTTGCTGTTTATTTCAAAACAATTTATTCAAAATTGCTAAACGTACATGAAACTTGTTCCCTGTGGATTGAAGGAGAAACACCAGGTTCAATGTTGTCATTCTGAAAATTCTTAATAATTCCAAAGCAGTTAATGAACATTTCCAGAAATGATTAAGAGGGGAAGTGGGTGAACCCAGTTTTCACTTGAATGCTCTCAACCAGGGCCTGGGCAAAGCTGAGTTTCCAGGAGTTCTCAGACCCACTAGAAACCATTGTTGTACAATTTCCTTACTATGAACTGCAGTATAGCGCACTTAAGGGCGATCCCAAGTCTTCCCCTTGATCTGGAGAGGAATTTCGAAGCACTAATTTGTTTGCCAATTCCTTGTTCCATTGCAATCATTGGAGTTTCCCCAGAAGTCTGACATTTGTTTACTTTAGAAGTGGTATTAAACTATCATCCCATCCTCAAATGTTAGGACTGACTGCCTATTCCCCCTCAAGGGATTTCTGACTGGAAGATGGTGTGAAAAATCTCAGGTC
>JANHFJ010004182.1:8647-19037 GCA_032468195.1 Cerberus rynchops | reverse complement strand
AAGAAGGATGTACCATATTTTTTGGCATATAAAACATGCCTGAGTATAAGACGCATCTAGATTTAGAAGAGGAATACAACAACAAAAAGTTTTTGGCCTCTGTGTGCCCCATTTTTTGGCCTTATTTTGAGGTTTTTTGGCCCCTTTTTAAGACTTTTTCTGAGCCCATTTTTGAGGCTTTTGGAGCCCGTTTTTGAGGCTTTTGGGTCCCATTTCTGATACTTTTTTGGCCCGTTTTGGGGTTTTTTTTCTGAAAAAAGCCCCAAAATGTGCCAAAAAAGTCCCAAAAATGTGCCAAAAAAGCCTGAAAAGAGGGCATGCAGAGGCTAAAGAACAGCCAGCAAGTGAGTGGGGCTTCAGCAACATTTGCTGTATAAGATGCATAGATATTTTCTCCCACTTTTTTAGGGGGGAAAGTGCATCTTATACGCTGAAAAATACGGTAATTCCATTCCTGTTAGAATAAGTGGATATTCGGTGAGTATGTTATTGAAGTTAATGAAGCTAATAGAGATACAGGAAGGGAAGATCCTGAGGAATTCTGTAACAAATTGCAAGTAGTGCTAAATGAAACATCAAAAAACAATATAGCACTTGTTATGGTAATTGGAATAAGAAAAATTAGAGAAATGGAGGAGCCTATAATTACAAGAATACTTGGATTTGATAAATGCAATAATCTAGGACAGAGGCCAATAAGCGTTTTGTGAATACAATTCTTTGTTCATTGCCAACATCTGCTTCAAGTGACAGAAATGCTAACTCTACACTTAGATATCACGGGATAGAAAACCAGAATCATGTGGACTATCAGTTAGGAAATAGAAATACAGGAAACAGAAAATGTGAAAAGGAAATCCAGCCAGCTGTGTCAGTTTCAGGGGCAGATTGTGGAATAGACCATGAATTATTGGTGTCAAATATACAGGTTAAATTTAGAAAATTAAAGAGGGTAAGGCTGCCAGTAAAAATTGAGTTGGAGAACATACAATCAGACAAGAACAATATCATAAACACATTATGCACTTATCTTAAGGAGTAAGGAACTTGAGGATTTACTATAAGAGGTATTACAATACAGTATTTCTGCAGTTAAGATGATTTCACTAAATTTAAAATGCAAAATTATACATCCTTGAGGCTTGTGCCTCGAAGGACTCTTTTTTAAAAAAATAAATAAATAAGGGCAATAGTGCTGGGTCATTTATTTATTTCTCAGCTTTATTATTTTTATAAATAAATCAAGGCAGCAAAAATATCCATTACATTTTATTTTTTCTATTTTCCCCACAACAATTGTGTGCGGGGAGAGAGAGAGAGAGAGAGAGAGAGAGAGAGAGAGAGAGAGAGACTGGCCAATATTGAACCCCCCCCCCCACATTCATCTTGTCTTCCATATTAAAGCCTATACGAGAGAAAGCATACTTTGCCACCATGGGAGTGAGAGTGCTATCAAAAAATGGTGGTGTTATAATCTTTCCTTCCACATTGAGGTAAAAGAAGAATCTCCTCTCTGCCTTTTTAAATCTTCTGAGTTACGAGGTTCAAATGAACTTTGGTTGTTCCACAGTTAGGATCCAGGGGCCATCTCAGGAAACTGAAAATATGAGACAAGGAGGAGGATCGTTCTCAATATATTTTGCTATTTTCTTTCAATTTATATCGCATCTTTCCAATAATCTTTTAGTATCAATGATGTTAAGAAGTGCTTCGTGACTTTTCTTGGTTTTTTTTTCTCCACCCTTCATTTCCTTTCCTTTTATAGACCTTAGACCAGGGTCCTCAACCTCTGATCCATGGTACCAGTCTGTGGCCCATTGGGAACCGGGCCACACAAGCAGTGGGTGAGCACGCAAAGCTTCATTTTTGTAAATGGCAGCATGCACACAAAACTATCATATACACCCCTGCCGCTCTGCAGATCTGCAAAGGTTGCTGCCTTAGACTATATTCCTGACAACATGTATTATCTTGCTTTTATTGGCTTATAAGTCACTTGGGGAAGCTCTTCAGCCGAAGAGTATTTCATTTTAGTCTCATATCATCCCATTTTTCTAGATGCTCAAGGCAGCTTAAATGGGGAGCTCCTTTCATTTATCCCTGCAAAACCAAACAGTTGAAATAGGCTGGGCTGGGTGAAAATGACTGACCCAAAAACATAAAGCCAGTTTCTGTGGGCAAAGCTACATTTGAACCTAGATCTGCTCAGTCCTAGTCCAACCCTATAACACTACATTCTACTCATATAAATGCTTTAAGGAAATCAATTTTATAATTTTGTAAGTAAATATATTCTACCGTTTTGGAAAGTGATCACTCTTGCCATGACATGCCAGAAAATTCAATCTTGAGGAAACCAGCTAGCAAATACCTTCACATATACGTTACTCCCAGCAGCAATTTTCATGGGCACAGGCCAGTGGTGAAATTCAATATTTTTTACTACCGGTTCTGTGGGTGTGGCCACAGGATTAAACATCACTATACACAGAATTAAACTTCACCAAAGTTACAATGTAATAAGGGGAGAGGCAGTTTCTGCAAGCAAGGCTATAAAGATTAGGCTAGAAACAGCTGCCTTATTTACAGGATTAACTCTGCAAAGTGAGAAAAAAACAAAAGGAGATTTCTTTTAATATTGGTTCCCCAAACTGCTTATAATTGTTACTACCAGTTCTATAGAACCGGTGCAAACCGGTTGAATTTCACCGCTGGCCCAGGCCCAGGCCCAGGTCCAGGCAATGTCTGACACACAGTAATAATAAGAGTTAATGAAGTTAGGAATGAAGTTCTAAACATGGAATATAATGAATCTACTGAGGCATTGCCTGAAATATCTCCTTGGAAAACGTTTTTAATATATATGGTCAGACTCACTCTCTAGAAAAGGAAAATAGCAGAAAGTCAAAGTAGGAGGAACTACTACTTTGCTATTAGCACCTATAGTATCTCTCAGCAGGGAAAAGTGAGAAAAATGTGTTCCATGTTCCAAACTTCACTCTCTGTGGTGGTTGATCAGTTTATGCTCTATATATCCCTTTTCTGTTAATTATAGCACATAGGAAATATGTGCTAATGGCAGATTGGGACCAAATTGCTCAGTTTCAAAAGAAGAACATTGAAGGATAGGCAGAATCTTGATATTTTACAAATATTTCAGCAGTCTGAGTTGTGTATTATTATGATAAATCAAGCGTGGAAGATATCATGTGGGCTTACCTTTCAACTACTTGGTACATCACTTGAGCATCGGATTTGTCATCACCAAAACAATTATGTAATTCCATGTTACTATCTTGGTATATGAAAGTATCATACTTGGCTAGCTCACACTGTATGGGTCTTACTTATGTCAGCATCCTTCCTTAATAGAAGAGGTGAATGTTGGTAAGAGATAATAAAATAGGGTCACAAAAGTCCAACTTTCATAAACTACATTGACAAGCAGGATGGACAGATTATGCAACCTCCGTAGAACAAAATGGCTTCTGTTACAATTCTGCTTTCTCCAATCATCACCTAAACAGAACATTATTTCCACCTTTAATATATTTTGCATGGTAATTTTAAGGTATTTAATCATTGGTAGGCAATGACAGGTAGGCTAACCAGCCTAACATGCCTCGAGCTGAGCTCCTGTAATGGTTATGTGGGAATGACTATGGCAGGTAGTGCAAAGAGACTCAGTCAAGGGAATAGCAGGATAAAAGCAAATAAGTCCACAATTGGAATGTGGGCAGTGTAAGTGGCTCAGAAAAGACCCTCTTTAGTTTCTTGGGCTGTAAAAGTGATGTGGAGGGGAGGAGGAGAAAGAAATGTACTTTCAGACTTGAAAGATTGATATGAGTCTTGTGAGGTAGACCAGATAGGAAACATGGCCAGATGAGCTAATTCAGCTTTATTATAAGGTTACATTAACAAAGTTTGGCAAATCTAAAAGTACATTTCTCTCTCTGTAGAAATGTCTTTAGAGCCAAGAAACTAAGGAGGGTCCTTTCTGATCTACTTGCCCTGTCCACATTCCTGCTGTGGGCTAAGTTGCCCTTTATCTGACTATTATCTTGGTTGCTTCTCTACATCCTATCTCCCAAGGTCACTGCAACATAGCTTTATGGCTGCCCTGTTACCATATCTAGCTTATAGTTATGGACATTTCAGAATTCACAAAGCTAAAATATTCCTGTCTTTGTTAATCATGACTTAGTGTGATGGATGCAGTGTGTGTAGAAATCAAGTAACGTGATTCTTCCTTCTGATTAAAGTTAAATTTATTAGCAATTAAGACTAGGTTAGAAAACAGAATGAGACGAACTTCCAATTCTACCGTCCAAAAATTATATAGTGAGGGACTGCATTATTTGTGGATAGTTAATATCTACTAAGAAGTTGACAGTATTAATATAACAGCAATGCAATTAAAACAACCCTCCAGGTTTGCAATGCTAAGATTATTTCTGCCCTAATTAAATCATAGCTCTTTAGCAAAAAGGAGAACAAAATTAAAATGTTGGAGCCTCTTCTCTCTCAGTTGCTTTCAGAACTTTCCTTCTCCTGTCCTCCCTCTTGGTGAATATCGGTTTGGGGCTATCCTTGGCCATACTAGTGAAGAGAAGAAGGCAGAATGTCTTTGATTAAGCACCTAGCAGGTCCTGAAAGCTTTTATTCTATAACCAGAAGGATGAGAAATCTCCATATTAGAAAGACATAATACTTATATAAGCAGACAACTTCCTTGGCACACATATTCTGACATTTTTGAAGCATGTATTAATTAAGGGGAGTTTTAAATTGGTTTTTTAAATTTTATGATTTTAAATTTCTTATTCAATCACCCATTTAATTTTTTTAATTGGTTTTTAAATTGTTACTAATTTATTGTTTTTAGACAGTTGTACACTGCCCCAGTCCCTTTTTGGGAGACGGGCAGTATATAAATTGAATGAATGAATGAATGAATGAATGAATGAATGAATGAATAAACAAACAAACAAACAAACAAACAAATAAATAAATAAATAAATACATGTAGAATAGGGGTGTCAAACTCAATTTCATTGAGGGCTGCATCAGGGTTATGTTTGACCTTGGGGGACAGGCTGGACATGGCCAGGGTGGGTGTGGTCAACTTGACGTCACTCGTGTCAGAGACGCCTGTGGTGGCCTGAGTGCTCTGCCAGCAAAAACAGGCTCCCAAGCTCCATTTTTGACTGCAATGGCCTCCTGCAACCCTCTGCCAGAGAAAACGGGGCTCAGGAGAGCCGCACACTGCCCTCTAGAGCTCTGTTTTTGTTGGCAGAGGCACCGTGGGCCAGTCCTTCACTATTTTCAGGGTGGCCCCGCAGGCCCAGATCTAAGCAACCTGCGGGCTGCATCCGGCCCCCAGGCCTTGAGTTTGACACCCCTAATATAGCACATGGAACTGATTGGACCCTGCGTATAAACCAAATTCATAATACTGCTTTAGATAATAATTTAATGAATTACACGAAAATTACTAAAATCAATATGACATCCAATAAAGTGAACACCACAGATTTTTGTCTTCCCATATGTTGAGCTCCTCCTTATTACAGTGTTGTGTTCAAAGAAGTTGCAAAATTTTACTACTTTTCATAAGACTTATCTACAAGTAGATAGTTTACCGGTATTTAAAAAGCATCGGAAGCACCTTGGGTTTCTTGTTTTAAAAAACACGGAATTCTGGAGGTCTCTATAGAAAAGGCAATATAAGCAGTCCTTCACTTGTTACTGCAATAGGAGCCAGAATTTCAAGTGAGTCACACCTGATTCTTATGACCTTTTCTGCCATGGTTGTTAATGGAAATCGCTGCAGTTATTAAATGAATCATGCACTTATTAAATAGACCCGGATTTCGCACTGACTTTGTCTTCCCGAAGTTGGCTGGGAAGGTCACAAATGATGATCGGATTAAAAAAAATAAAATAAAGCAGACTGTATGTAGTACTGACAGTTATCCAAGTCCTTGCAGCCCAGATTTGGAAGCCACAGCCCAGATTTGGAAGCCTTAATAAAGTGTTGTAAAATAGTGCTGCTTTAAAAGCACAAATTATAGCTGCCGCTCACATTTAAGCAACAGCAAGGAGAGCTTTTAATTGATTTATTCATTGGACTTATTGATTTCTTTTTAATGGCCTTGCCCAGTTTCCACATCTGACTCCATTCATGTTGGGAGCCATCCTCTTGCATCCTAAGTATAACCCTCAAGCCCCAAATTTGTTTCTCTTTGCCTTTCTGTTTTGACAAAAAAAATGTAACTGAGTTAATGTTACTGTTTAGTTTCCTTTAGACAGACAAGCTAGTATAGTTAAGATATCATTGCAGAAGGCAGATGGTTATTCAAGCAAAGTAGTGGAGGTGTTACACTTCTTACCAACTACTTTATTTATGATACATTTGTCATTTCACAGGTCAGTTTTTAAGCTCTTATTTCTTTCGTTCTCCATCTTTCCCTTGGAATTGTAAAACTCTTCATCTCTTGGACCCGATGATTAAAATCTTCAGGGTGTTTGTGTTCATTTCAGATAAACTGACTGCCTGCAATTGAGCAACTACTATGACCTTTACACAGATGGCTTTCTGGTGCTTAGGCTATGCCTGCTTATGATGGAGGAGGCCAGCTGAAAAAGCTGTGCTACAGGGAGTGGAGGGGTAGGGTAGAATAATTGACTTATCCATCGTCCAATGTAGAATACTTTAAATCCATTTCTGTTAGGCATGATAGCAACTAGCGAATTAATAAATAGAAATTGGAATGACAGAGATCTGACAGTCATCTGTCAATAGGTTGCATTCAGCTTTACAACTCTTGATGATCGCTTTCAGAGGTTTCATATAGGCTGTGAACAATATACAGGGGGTCCTCAGTTAATGACCAGTTATTCAGCAACCATTCAAATTTCCAACAGTGCTCAGCTAATAGTACTTATGACTGTCCCTTGGTGTTCTGGTCATCACAGTGTCTCCACAATTATGTGTGGTTGCCATTTGTGACTTTCTTTGCTGGCTTCCAACAAGCGAAGTCAATGATGTCACACTTTACAAACATGTCTTTAGTGAAAGTAATTGTCCTCTCCATTGTAGCCATAAACCTAAGACTACTTGTGGTAGGGTTGCAGCAGAATTTGATGAGTAATCCAGAATCTACTGATCTGACTAAATATTTATAGACAAGATTAAAGATGCAGAGTTTATTCAAATGCTAATCTTAAAATAAGATCCAATGCAAACGATCAGCTTTCTGATTGAATCTCTTCTATGAGAGAGGTTATATATAAAGCTGTATTATTGCCCCATTGTTACTTGATTTCTATATAACAATTCCGTGGTTGACCATATAACTTAAACAGAATTTCATTCTTCAGATATTTCAGGGATGCACACTGCTACTATGTGTAATGATGCCGTGATCCTATCACTATCATTTGATGGGTCTATAGAGGGCCCTTCAGTCTTTTAATATATCTTCTGCAGGGAGCAACAGCTATAGTTAAGCTGCACTAAAACTCAACTCAAGGTATTACTGAGGACATAGAAAACTTGACCTGATTTGTTATTAGGTGGATATTCAACCAGGTGGTTTTATTTTAAGCATAGAAGGATATTGGTTAGTTGATAGATGACCTGTTGAAGCAGCACAATTTGGTAGCATTTCACAATCTGTGGTCCTGGATCTTTACCATCTGTCATGATATCTCCCTGTACTGCCTTAAAGTGTTGGTGGTTGGAGGCCATTCGTACCTTGAGACAGATTCCAAATGGTTGTCTTAGCGGTTTGGGGCCTCACATCATAGTCCTTGAGTTGGGGGCTGATCTTCAAGGTCCCATTCTGCCCTTGTTTACAATCTACTCTCCTCCAAGAATGATCATCAAGAATTGTAGTGTATAAGCAAATGTCAAGTCTCTCTTGTCTTCCCATCTTTATCACTTAAATCAGCCTCTTTGGTAGACTACTTTCTTTCCTAGATTGCAGACCAGATGAGATGTTACAGGGTAAAACAGGAAACATCTATTTCTAGCTGCAATTGATTTGCCAACTACATCCCTTCCTGGAAGAGTCTTATCTGGCCTGTGGTTATGCATGCCCTTGTTATTTCTCAATTAGATGTTAGATATTCTAATATACTCCATAGGGGGGATGTTCTTAAAAGAAACTTGGAAATTGCAGCAGATCCAAAACAGGGGAATCAAGCTTCTGTTGCTGATGGTAGTCCTTAACCTTAAGAAAAACCAGCAGAGTACAACAGTGTATTACAATAGCTGCACAAGACTATTGTGGAAGAAGAAATACCATCTATGGCCTCAGAATATGTGTTGCTTCACACAAGCACTGTAACAGCAACTTGTCTTTTCAGTGTCACATAGCAAAGGGGTCCCCAAGCCCCTGCCCATGGCCCACTAGCGGGCCACAGCCTATGGAAAACTAGGTCGTCCAAGTGGCAGTCCAGCGCGCACTTACAAAAGTTGAGCTGCGTGGGCTTGCATGTGTGTGCTGGGCACCGCGTCCACATTCACCTCTCCCTCCCCTCTGCTAGACCAAGCTGCGAAGGTTGGGGACTGTTGACAAACTGCTTTGACAAACACACATCACAGCAAAATCATACACATCAATTTACATTTTCTCCTTGTTAGTGGAATCTATTTAAACCTTCAGTTTCTATTTATCAACCGTAGAAGATCCACGAGATATCCACATATAGGTAAACAAGGCTTAAGTAACCTGTAGATGTCTTCCATACCATTCAGGTGGCATTGCACAATTGTTTAAGTAAACAACCAGAAGATTAAAATTACTGAAGACATAAAAAGGGCACTTGACATTTCTGCTCATTAACTAGCTGATGAGTCTAACTCATTTGGCATTAGTTTATTTATCGTCAGCACATTGTCCCATGTATCTTGTCAACCCAATGAACTTCACTCCAGCATCACCTTGAGCTCTGTTGATGGATCCTTTCAGTAGGAAGGAAATGGATGGGCTCCATCGGTGGCCAGTGTCACTTCATGTGTATCACACAGCGCTGCTGCCAACCACTTTGACATTTCAGGACTAGCATTTCGTGCACCCGAACAGTCAGATAGAAAAAAAACCATATACATTTTCCACCCTCATCTGGAAAGAACTTTGATCTTCAACAACTGATGCAAAGCCCAATTTTTCTGAACAATTCTTGGGATGAGGTGGCATATGAGGTGGGATGAGGGGGCTTTCCGGGGTGGACTTAGATCAACTGAACCGAATCGAGTCCGTTTCCAGGCTGGACCGTTCCTAGATCATTCCTGCCAGCCAAGGCGGAAGGAAAAGTCCCACCGTTCCCAGCAAGCAGACTAAGATAAACATCCAGAGGAATATTCTGTCAATGACCATGGCCACGTATTTCCAGTCTTCTTTCACCTATAGAAACAGAAAGAAAGAGAGAGAGAGAGAAAAGGAGAATCAGAATCAAGACATTCGTAAAAGATAAAGGTCAACGTTTCCCCCGTCCAGTCGTGACTGACTCAAGGAGGCGGTGTTCATCTCCGTTTCTTAACCGAGGCGCCAGCCTTGTCCAAAGTTGCTGTCGTGGTCGTGTGGCTGGCAGGACTATATGCTGAGGTGCATAGAATGCTGTTACCTTCCCACCTGAGTGGTACCTATTTACCTATTCGCATTTGCATGTTTCTGAACTGTTAGGTGGGCAGGAGCTGGAGCAACAAACAGAAGCTCACCCCATCAGGCAGCACTCAGGTCTCGAACGCAGGCTGTCAGCTTTCCTGAGGACAAGCTCAGCATCTTTAACCACATCGCGCCCCCTAAGACTTTCCTAATATGGGAGAAATCATCAATCAGCTTCTTACGGCAGTACTTTCAGAATGGATAAGTCCCAGAATAACCTTCTGCCACAGGTGGCTATCTGGACATGAGGCAGCACTGTGATGTGACCGCAAGCAAAGCAAGTGCAATGCAGCAATTAATGACTACATTGGTGGACGACAGGAAATGCTGTGGACATAGTATACTTGGCTTTCAGTAAAGCATTTGACAAAGTAGACCACTTCTTGGTAAGATAGAAAAACGTTGAGATTGACATCGCCATTGGATGAATTCATAACTGGGTGACCAAATGCACTCCACATCTAGTCCTCAATGCAACTACACCTACATGGAACGGAGGACGCGGTGGGGTACCCCAAGGTTCTCTCTTAAGCTCAGTACTCTCCAATATCTTCATAAATGACTTAGATAAGAGGATAGGAGGGGAACGCTATCAAATTTGCAGATGACACCAAGCTGGGGGGCAGAGCCAACACTTTATGGAAGATAGGCTCAAGATCCAGATGGATCTTGACAGACTTGAACACTGGGCCCTATCTAACAAAATGAAATTCAGT
>JANHFJ010004179.1:91590-102344 GCA_032468195.1 Cerberus rynchops | reverse complement strand
CCATGCTGGCTCAGGAATTCTGGGAGTTGAAGTCCATGAGTCATGAAAGAGCCAAGGTTGCCCACCCCTGTTATAGAATCTAAACAGATATTTTGCGATTTAGTACAAAGCTCTAAAAATCACCCCCTGGAATTCTGAAAAGGAATCCTGTTTCTACCTCCTAAGTTAAAACATGTGCAAGGCCATATTTTTTTAAAGTAAGGTAATAACAGAGAATATACAAATGCAGCATTTCTCTAGAGAATAGCTACTTCCTGCTCTAATATGTGAGACATCTAGATTTTGCCTGTGTAAAAATAGAAGAATATTTTACTAAAGATGACCTCTGATAGGTTAGACCTATATTATTTATGTCAACAAAACCAAAACAAAACCATGAAAGGATGTCCATTTGGGTGGTCAACAAAGTTATAACTTGTCTAAAAAGTTGTTGCACTTCATTGTTGTTATTGAAACTCATTTTAAAAAGGTATAGAGTGTCAACTAAAAGGAATCTAGTTGAGTTTTAAAATAACCTAAGGGCTAAAACATTGCTTGGTTCCAGAAAGGAAGTTCTGTGCTCTCATGTTTCAGTTTAATTGGGATTTCCTGGGCTGACAACTGACTGGGAGCATCCGGTATTATCGGATAAGTAATACCAAATCCAGCTGTATTGTAAGAAGCTGTCACTCTAAAATCAATTGATACTCAAGGCTGGTATCATTTCTTATTGCTATCAGCAACAGTGGAGTATCGTAGATCCTAGATAGCAAGTGATAAACTGGCTAGCCTAGGTGAACAAAGAAGGACAATTTTAGTTTGCAATGAAGCAAAAATCTAAACTGATATATTGAAGCAGATTCTATGTTTTTAATAAATTATGCAAGTCCCCAAAATGTAATGTGTATATTTGCGTAGTTCTTGCTTAGTCATCCAAAAAGGTGGTGGTGGGGTTATGTTTTTTAAAAATATATATACATCAATATCATTATATGAACAGTGAGGGGTCTGGGTATCATTCATTTAGATACAAGTAATAATAGTAATATTAATATTTGTTACATTAATCATACTTATGTAATTGTGTTATTATACATATTTATATTAGAGTATGTTCCTTCATTACTTAGTTGTTTATTGTTTTAGTGCACCATTCTAATAACAATCACAATATTGTTTAAACATACATAGTGACACCATCTTTCAACATCAAATCCTTACATCTAGCTATTGCTTTTAGTATATAATATAAAAATATGTATAATAATATTCCCCCTTTATCTTGTTTCTACCTCTATTCTAGCTCTTAATCAAGCCAATCTTATATTAAAAAGCATTTCCTTTGTAATCATTACCTCTTGCCCGTTTTAGTATTTCAATTCTTATTCGTTTTTTGACATTCCTCATTGGGTCTTTGTCTCTGTCTACCTCTTTCCTATTCAACCCAAATATTTCTTCCATCTCTACTATCTTTTGCTGCTGTACCGCCTAAAATTCTGCCCAGGTCCCTATCTACACTTCAAAAATATCTTTCTGTTTATCCAATCCCATTTTTGTCTCTTAATACATATATTTTCCCTGATTTGATTCATAAGTCTTTCTTGTCTTCTCCTTCTTCTCTTCTGTTGATTTATCTGTTCTGTCTTTTCCTCTGGTTCTTCTACCATGGTTCTTCTCATGTGGTTATCAGTTTTTGCTCAGTACTGTAGGTACTATATATAAAAATATTCACCTTCAATCCCTGAAACCAGCAAGCAAAACAGGAAATTCTGGACGGAACCTTGAGGCAGAGAGTATCATGATATTATAAAACCGTGCCCAATTTTCTGATGTTCAAGCAATATTGGTATTATCCTTTAAATATGCATGAATGGGAACTTATTCCACATCACTCTGGATACCTATACTATCTATTAGTCACAGTATTTTGGGGCAGATGCTTTCATTTAGATCAAAAAGTTATCCTTAGCAGCCCTTCTTAATGATTTCTTTTGAGTCTTCCTCCCAGGAATTAGAGCAAGGCTGCTGGCATGTTTGGGTGCTACTGGCATATTTCATAATTATTCTACATCTCTGTACAGTTACTTCAATGAAGGTAGCAATGTTCAGTTATTGGAACAGTTGAGGAAATCTATATTAATCCATGACAAGCCAGAACAATGCAATCAACATCTTTGCAAATTGTTCATTCAATAGGAGAACATATTCTAACATTAAGGAAAAGACTAACAATAACAGTGCATTATACATTTTGGAACATACTGGAAATTTATAGAACACGCTATTTCTGCATAGATAACCAGATGTCAATATGAAGTTGCTAGGATGAAGGATTATTTTACAAATAGAGGTGAGAACGAAGCACATGTTGGCAGAACTAATGCATAATAAGAATATCAGATGTCTTTGCTGAAAGTAGTTTTCATTGAAAACAATGAAGTTAAAGCGCAAAGTTTCACATGCAGAATTAAATGCTTCTGTGACTGTATAGGGATAGCTTTTTTCTGAATTGATTTTACACTTTTTTTACACATATATTATCAATTACTTCAAAAGATTATAGTTGATAAATGTAAATTAAAAAAAAAACTTTGAAAGCATATTTTATAAGTGGGTTTATTTAAATAAATTGTTAAAAATTACAACATAGTTAAAAAAAGCTATTTCCTTGAAATACTAGAAACCAAATAGGGAACATTTTATATCCAAAGAATGGTGTGAATTCTGAAATTGCATGTGAAAAAGTGCAACATTTATGAAAGTGTTGGCAACCATCAAATATTTTCCTTTGCTGTTTCCATGAATACATAGAAAACACTCCTGCACAGAGAGATGGACAAAAGGCTGTGTACACATGCATGTTTACCAGGAAAAACTTTCAAAGCAGCACAGGTCCCTTCTAGAAGATGTACCTTCTTGAATGGTTTGAGAACACACTTTGTAAAGTGCTCCTTTGCACCGACCTATCATTTACATCTGTAGGTTTTCTTTATGGTCAAAGAGAAATAAATATTCATTCATTCCATACATTCATATATTCATTCATTCAAATAACTATTCAGAAGTTGTCCACTGGATAGTAAGTGTTATTGCATAACCAGCTTTCATGAACTATTGAACTTTGATCCCTGCATATCACATGTTAAACAAGAAAAAAACCCAGTACATACTATTTCTAATATCACAGAAGGGCAAAAATGACCATTCAAAAATAATACAAATTTTATATTATAAATATAAACATTCACATTCAAATTCAAATTCAAATTTTATTGGTCACATACATAGTCATATATGGTACGATATGCAGTGAAATGCTTACGCAACCGCAAGTAAGTTAGGCAAATGGGAGGGTAGGGTAGGAATAAGTTGGGAAGTGGGAAGGGGGGAGTGAGGTAGAGTCATGGTTCCTGTTATAGTTCTGAGTGTTCTTGTGGTTTCTGGTTTAGTGTCCGTATTGCCTGTGGAAAAAAGCTTTTCCTCATCCTTTCTGTGTTTGCCTTCAGAGAGTGAAAGCGCTTTCCCCATGGTAAACAGTCTATTGTTGGGGTGACTGAGGTCCTCCACTATCTTCTTAGCTTTGGTCCGGCAGCATTAGACCAACAATCACTAAGCAAATAACTCCACAATCAAGTAATTGCCAACTAAGACAAACAAGCTAATAGTAAACAGCAGCCCAATCAAGGATCACTAAGACCACTCCCGCCAACACTTACAACCCAAGCATATAAAATGATAGCAAATCCAACTCTCTACCAGCACAGATGATGTTATCTAGTTTGATAATGAAACATCTGCAAGAAAACAACCAAGTTCAGAGAGCACCCACAGCTTGAGTTATTATTATTTATTTAGAGGGAAAAAAACCATCTGGGAATTTTTCTCCAATTTTGATTTGTGAAGTTACTTGGCTATTATTACTTTTGTCCTTTTTATCAATGATAAAATGAAGTTTTTCACTTCATTGAGCTTTATTTGTTGAACAGGTACCTGTGGTGGCTCTCATGGCCACAGGAGGTGGAGCCCGGGCATTTACAGCTTTACATGGCCATTTACTTGGTCTTCATAAACTGAATCTCTTAGACTGCCTCATGTACATTTCTGCATCTTCTGGTTCTACTTGGTAAGCATAGAGTTTTTTTTTTTTAACTCCTCTACCAATCTTGTATTCTGACAAGAAGAGTTGCTTATGGCGAGATGGATGGCCATAAATGTAATCAGTCAATAAAATAAATCAATAAATACATTCATATTGGCTGTTCATATAATACTCTTGCTAATAATCATAATCTTTTAAATGTCACTCTAATTTGATGAGGAAATGGGAATGATGGGCAGAATTCATATATTTAGAATTTATTTATTTAAAACATTCCTCTACTTGCCCGTCTTTTAACCAACTAAGTGACCCCCAATCAAAAGTTAAAGCAATATATGAAATTATACTAAAAATATAAAACTGCATAGATTAAAATATGTTACATAGGCCAGGGACTGCTACAGAAAAGGTCTGTTTCCCAACTCCCATCCAATGGTAATAGTTAAGTGAAGTATCTGTCCTGGTAATTCAAAAAAATACAATAAAATTAAAGCAAAAATCTGTTTACTTCCTGTGTACAGAATAATGTTGGTATTAACTGCTCTTCTTCAAGAAAAAAATGGAATTGTGTGAGCATACAAATGGGGCAGTTCTCATTCATTAAATTCACCTGTTGGCCTTGGGTAAGCTTCAGTTTAACAGAATGAATGGGAGTGTGATTTAAGCTTTGGCGGAAAGGGCAGGTTACCAGGATGAAATATCCAAATATTCAGTAAATATATAAATTGCATAACCAGACTGGAGAGTTCTGTTCTTAGTTTTGTTTTAAATTGGAATGCCTTTTGTCGAGTCCAAGAATGACACATGATGATTCCTCCAAGCGGAGTTGTTTATTCTTTCATACCTGTAGATAAAATCTTGCCAAACTGAGCACTTTACAATCTGCATATACTATATATTCCATGAACTATTAGGGAGGAGTCATCTTCATCCTCTTTCTCTCACACATATGATCTAGACTGAGTTGCCTCTTATTCTTCTGGAAAGTAGTGATTCTGTCCTAGGGATCCACCTCCTTACTATATTCTGACATACTTTTCCTGCCTTAATGGTCTTGTCATATTTTAAAAAAATCATCTTTGGCAGATTAGCAATAGTTTCCCATGATAGCTCAAAGACAGAAGGAAAAACTTGCAAACTCGAAAACGGCTTTTAAAAATTTCGTATGGTTGACTTGGCCAAAACTTTGTGTCTGCATTTCTTGGATAGGCTGAATTAATTGTGCTAGATTCTGCTTATTTTCACTATTATTGAATATTTAAAAGTATTTTGGCAGGGAAATCCTAAAGTTGCATCGCAATTCTTCTTTTTCTTCTTTTTTAACATTTTTTAAATTAGCATGATGATTATGTGTTTAAATATTAAATAATATCAAATTATGTTAATAACCCTTAATATAATTTAGGGAATTGTAACTCTCGTTATCAAGCTGTGTCTTTTTTTGTAGGACACTTTCAAATCTGTATGAAGAACCTGGTTGGTCACAAAAGGATCTTTTAGGACCGATTGCAGAGGCTCGCAAAAACATGGGCAAATGCAAGCTGGACTGCTTTACATTAGACCACTTAAAAGAATACCGTGATCTTCTGAAGCAGCGGCAAAAGGATGGCTACAAAACCTGCATTACTGATCTCTGGGGACTTTTCATTGACCAAGCATTAGGAAATGGGGTAATGGATGTTTCTGATTTCTCAGTTATGAAAAGGTTCTGATAGAAGTCTGAATATACGTGCTGAAAGATCAAAGCAATGCAAGCAACACCATAGCCTTATCCAGACATTCAATTTGAATGTGCAGAGTACAAACCTGGTATGGGGTTGAAGATACCTGGGATGATCCCCCACATCAAAAGTTCACATTCACATTATGCTGCCTCTTCTTCTTACCTCTTCATTTCCAATGCAAAGGTTGTGAGGAGATTCTTTAACGGAACTTACATAGAACATTCCATATACTTATTATGCAATTCATAGCAATTGAACAGGTGAAGATGTGACATTGGGGTGGTAGATCACATGGTGGGCCTCTATATAATTTATGTGTTCAGTACATTCAGATCAAATGTCTATGGAGATTCTCAGTCATACAGGTCATAGTTGCCCCAAAGGTGCTTTTTCAAAAGGCAAATGGACTTTCTTGTTTTTCTTTCAGAAGACATTTCTTTGACATTCAGATCAAATGTCTAAATACGATGCTTCTCCCTTCCAGATCTGTTATTCTATTATTCTGTTTTTCAAAGGGACCTCCAAATTCACAGCACAATGTAGAAATATTTTGTTGGCAACTCCCCAACTTCTTTGTATACCAAATATAAAATCCTTATTTCAAGTGCAAAGTTTGTACCCTGACTTCCCTTGATATATCGCTATAACCAGTCTCTCAATAGATTAAACATACTCTGGTAATTCTTTTTCCCCCATTCTTCAGTTCACACCAGTCTTTCTTTAAAAGCACAACACTGGCATAATTATGGAACTTTATCCAGTTATAATGGGACCTCTAATCTATTTAAGATTTCAGCCTAAGATTCCTGTAGTAACTTTTCTGACTGACATATATAATCTGGATCACATTTTTTGTTTCTAAAACTCATCAAACCCTTTTAACAAGCACTGTGAATATCAATATGCAGTCATTGATATGCTGACTTTCTGCCATTTTATCTCCTAAAACTTTTCTAAAGACCCAATACCATAGAAAAGGGAGCACTGTAGATATCTTATCTCAGATTACTATTAATTTATAGAAAGAGAACTGGGAGGAGTACACAAATTAATGTATGCTGGTGTTGGCTTTTTCATAATGAAGTTATGAATTTACATGTGGACCATATGAAATATTTAGGGAATGTTTAGGAATGGGAAAAGCTAAATATTTTAGCTTCTATCTGACTGTAAAAATGTGATTTGGGGCAGCAGACAATAAAAACAAAAACACAACAGAAATCACACAAACATATATTGCAGGTTGAGTTTGTCTAATACCTTGGGCCCAATGCCCAGGAAAACATTTATATCATCAAACCTTCCTAAGAGCTAAGGGGGGCGGAGGGCTGGTTTAATCTCAGCAGAAATAATAGGAAAAACACACTTCCCAGGTGTCATTGCATTATATTATTTTGAGGCAGTCACTGGGGCATATCTATTCTGTTGGACACAATAATCACAATCTGGCAAGTAAAAATGGCAGATAATCCCAGTGACATGGAAAAGTAAATCTTAGTGCCTTGCTTAGAAATAGGTGAATGTGGATTACAGATTTTTTTCCCAGTCTCTTCTAATGATATAATTGGGAAAGTACATATTACTAGAATTCTCCAACAATAGGGTACTTAAGATTGAAAAGGGGAAGTTAACATATTGTCAAAATCTATCTTCTAAGAAGTAGTTTTTAATTATTTTTAAATGAATTCTTTTAATATTATTAGCCCCAACTAATAGGCTAAGAGGGGAAGGTAAGTGTAAGAGTCAAGTTTATTGCTTCCTTCAGCAATTTGAATATGTTAGATGGAACGGGGCCCACCATATCTAATGGTATGTGGGAATGATTTTGGGAGATAAAAGAAGGAGCCACAGACTAGACTACCATCATGTAAAAGATAACTCAGCTAATACAAGGGGGAGTGTGGGAAGCATTTCAGAAAATACTCTCCCATGATTTCGAGAGAGGAGAGAAGAAGAGAAATACTTTCAATCTGATAAGATTGTATCAGCATAGCCTTACAATAAAAGTAGAGATAGTCCTCATAGTTGTGTTTCTTGTATGGAACTGAAGAAGCTTCTTGGATGAGAAGCAAAATGTTTTCAAAGGGAAATGTTTCCTTTTGGAAAAAGCACTTTTAGGACAATCATGGCCTA
Source organism: Cerberus rynchops (assembly GCA_032468195.1). Taxonomy (NCBI): domain Eukaryota; kingdom Metazoa; phylum Chordata; class Lepidosauria; order Squamata; family Homalopsidae; genus Cerberus; species Cerberus rynchops. The sequence continues at coordinate 94,409 of JANHFJ010004179.1, read as the reverse complement.
GATGACTGAGAATCTCCATAGACATTCTTGTCTGGACTAGCTCAAAGGGTTAATGCCAGTTTCTATTCATGGGTGATATTTTACCAAACACACTCTAAGTGGTCTGAAATTCACCCAGCAGTTCAGGTAGACTTCTCAAAAACTAAAATGTCAAAGAAAATGCTTTTCAGAAAATGTTTTGGTCAGTTCTATTTTTTTCAAGGAAACCAGATGAAATGCGAAAAAGATAGAGAAACAATGTGATAATTTGTTCCAGAAATGAATCAAATATATGAGGAGAATGAAATTAAAATTAGGATTCTTCCCACTCTTTCTACGTAGTTTTGATAGTTCCAATAGTAGTGTGATTTGTTGTTGATTTATTTTTGCAGAGATGTAGCAGCACACTTTCAGAGCAGAAACATGCCCTGAGTCATGGTCAGAATCCTCTGCCCATATATATGGTCCTCAACACCAGGGACAAATATAGCCTTCAAGAATTTAAAGGTAACATTACCCACATTGATTAGAACTCAACAATAATAAGTGGTCTTATTGATCTGCCAGGAAAGGCATAGATTTATTTCATTTTAACATGCCACAGTGGTGCTGTTATTGGTCTACAGCAGTGGTGGCGAACCTATGGCACGCGTGCCAGAGGTGGCATTCAGAGCCCTCTTTGTGGGCCCGCACGAAGTCACCCCCACCCAGCTCTACTGTGTTTCTCCGTGGCATTTCTCGCCATTGTTTGTGGGCAAGCAGAAGTTTGTGGGACAAAAGTTACGTCAATCAATTCCAGTTTCTCACGAAAGAAAAAGATCTCACTTTCCGGATGCCACTTGCTTTTCCTGCAGGGCTGTGGCTGTTGTGATACCCTGCCTCCCTGCTGGTCTTTGGCTCTCCGATGTATGCATGAGCGCATGTGAGACTTGCAGTTTGGGCACTGGGTTTCTAAAAGATTCGCCATCACTGGTCTAGAACCCAACAAAGGCATCTCAATGCCATGGTATATAATATTCTCTAAAATGAATGATGAAAGTTCTACCTGTTTTCTAACTCTTCTTTCTCTTTCCCTCTTATGAGGTCTTCTGAAGAAATGAAGATGTGATGCATTGCTGTAGCTTTGTGTTACAAAGCCTCAAAAAGCAAGATATTTCTTTACCACTGATTGCTAAATTGGGGGAAGGGAAGAATAAAAAATGGAGTCATAAAATGAGGGGGAAAAGATAAATATCAATTCAAACCTTTATTGTCAATGCACAACATGTATGCAGTAAAACTGAATGAATTTCAATTACCTGTGGAATGAGAAAAATTATGGAAGGACTTCCCAAGTATCTATCTATCTATCTATCTATCTATCTATCTATCTATCTATCTATCTATCTATCTATCTATCTATCTATCTATCTTCTCTCTTTTTTTTAGTCCTTAGAGTAATATGGAGTACAGCCATAACATGATGGTATGCACTTTCTCAGAATATTTTGAATATATTCTTGATTGATTATTTTTCTCACTTCCTTTCAGTCACTGGTTCTTGGATAAAGTAAGGGAAATGGATTTTTGGATTTTGGACAATTGCTGGTAGACATCTGAGATGCTTGCTTAGAATATCTAAGTAATTGGGTTGGACAATAAGGCTTTGAAGTTTTAGCAATTAAGAGAGAATGTGGTGAGCATGAAGAAGCAGCAGGAAGAAATGATTGATTTTAATCATTGTTCTGTCTAAGTTTTCAGTTATTGCAATAATAAACTGTAGAATTATCTGACACCAAAGAGAAGACTTTGGAGAGCATCTACAAATGTAAATCCCAACAGGAGAACAGGGAACATTAATTCAAGAGCCAACAGAAATACCATAGACTCACATGTAAACTAATAGGCAGGATTGTCACCTTCATTGTCTTGAAATTGTCTTGAAAGGACCTGATGGATTAGAGGGGAACAAAAAACTGTGAAAATTTTAAAAAGGCAGCCATAAAAGTGATACTGGGCACTTAATCATTGTTTGGTCTTTTCAGTGCTATTCGACATTTCATTTCTCCCCATATATTTTGGATACTTAGCTTGGTGGAAATGTGGCTAAAAAAGCAACTAATAAGTATTAAATTTAAAATGCTAATTTAGTTACATTCAACCATTGCAGTGTTTCATTTGAACCTATAACTGATATAACTTTGTTGTAGAGTGGATGGAATTTACTCCTTTTGAGGTTGGATTATTAAAATACGGTGCCTACATTCGTGCTGAAGACTATGGAAGCGAATTCTTTATGGGTCGGATGATGAAGAAGATCCCAGAATCTCAAATCTGCTTCATGAAAGGTGCATTCAAGATCTTTACCTGATTTTAATACACACACACACACACACACACACACACACAAAACCTTTTGAAAAATATATTTCCAAAGGCAGTTTACAACTTTCTAAAATAACAGATTGACTAATTAAATATTAAAAAAATATTAGTGTTGCTAAACCACTCATATACATTTCATGAAACAATGCTATTTCTTTTCAGAAATTCTGGTTCCACTTGTCTGAAAGTTGCCAAAAACAAGATTGGAAACAAAAACCAACAATGTTGATTGTTTTAGATTGTAAACTAAAGCAATGGGGGGGGGGACATGCCTCCTAGAGAACATAGGATATTTCATAGGAGCCACAGGAGAAAAACATGGAACAGGGAGGGACACATTTTGAGGAGGCACAGAAAAGCAAACATCTATATTGCTTGCTTGCTTGCTTGCTTGTTCACTTGTTCGTTCGTTCATTCATTCATTCATTCATTCATTCATTCATTCATTCATTCATTCATTCATTCATTCATTCATT
>JANHFJ010004179.1:77496-91490 GCA_032468195.1 Cerberus rynchops | reverse complement strand
ATTCATTCATTCATTCATTCATTCATTCATTCATTAATTCATTCATTCATTCATTCATTCATTCATTCATTCATTCAATTTTGATAGCTGCTCATCTCAGTCAATGACTCTTGGCGGCTTACAATTACTACAAATGTTGTCTTGTTGATGCCAGAAAACACACTAGTTATTATCCCACATCTATATGCAGTAATGAGGCCTGTACAGGTGAAACACAGAAGGAAAATTAGGTCAGAAGGGGGCCACAAGCAAGAGAAGGTTGAGTAACACTGTTCAAAATAATTTTCAGTTTCTCCCAATGTTATACCATAATTCGACAAGTTGGTACTGTTGCCTGTGCTTGTGAACCACAACAGATCATACTCAATAGTACAATAGCATCTTGCTTAAGGTAGTTCTGTATGGGTACATTCCTTTTGTTCTTTTAATATGCTTTTAAGGAGAAAACATGAATGAACAGAAAATACTTTCTTTTCCCTGGAGTCTGTCAGTGTCAACAATGATAAGTAAAGACTGCCTCCTTGTGGCAGTTAGGCTAAAATCTAAATTAGTCACAGGGCTGATTCACATAGTGTCTATGAACTATTTGCACCACCTCAAATATGACCAACTGATTATTACTAGGGAAGGAGCACCCTGTATACCCACTCTGCTTTTACTCAGTCCATCGTTTTTTTTCATTTGCGGCAGCTTATGCAGCGTTGTCCTGTCCACAGTGCTTCACTTCAGCACCTCCACTCCAGTTGGCTATTGTACTCTGGAATAGCTCCTCTTCTCTGGACTCCCCTCCATGGCTATTCTTGTTTTTACAAATTCAGCAGTGAACAGTAAAAACTGGACTTTCTTTTTTGTCCTCTTCCTCCTGCCAGATTCATTGATGGATGTGTGAAAGTGCATTTTTAAAAATTCACCTCAGTTTCAGGTGAAATTGACACAAGAATTCTGCAACTTTCCCATTCTAGCCTAAGTGGTAGGGAAAATGAAACTGAACAACCCACCCACCCCCTAATTAGTTCAGAGGAAGCAGGAAAATTGTCTAATTAGGAATTCTGGTAAATATGCTCTGGACAGAAGATCAGGCCAGCACCTGATGAAGGAGGAGGTTTGAAACCAGAGAGGGATTTCTTAAGCCAACTTTATTTCTGGCTGGGAAGAACACAAAGAAGACCAATAAACATGAATAGGAGACTGGAATTTAAAACATATGAAGAACTGTTGCAGAAATTGGGTATATCTGGTTTAATGAAAATAAAAATTAGGAGTGACATGATAGCAATGTTCTGAAGAGCTGCCACAAAGAAAGAGGGGGTCAAGCTACTCTCCAAAGCACCTGAAGGCAGAACAAGAATCAATGGATGGAAACTTATCAAGGAGAGAACCAAACTAGAACTAAGGAGAAATTTCCTGACAGAACAATTAATCCGTGAAACGGCTTGCATCCAGAAGTGGTGGGTGGTCCAACACTGGAGGTTTGCTTGAAATAGTATAGGGCATGGGTGTCAAACTTGATTGTGTCATGTGAGGCCACATGAAGTATCACAGTGGTTTTTGCCTTTGTGGAGCTGGGGTGGACGTGGCCTGCATGGGATGCAAACCCCTGGATAGGGTCTTCTGCTTGACTCTAAGGTCCCTCTAATTCTGTTATGCCAGGGAGGCAAGCAGCTGAAGGCTGCATTGTGGAAAAAAGCCCACTCCATCATACTTTCAGTTAGAGACCATTTTATTCAGCATGAAACTAACCAAAAGAACATTATTATAGTGGTATAAACAGAAACTTTATAAAAATATACTGCTTAAAACTCACCCAATTATTTCCCTTTTATATCCTTTATCAAAGCATATATTCCCCCTATTCTTGAGTAAAAATTTCTTACATTATCTGTAATTAAATTCTTCTGATCAGATAGAAAAACACTTGGCAGTGTGTGTGGGGTGTTGTTCTGCTATTAACAAATCTGTTCCTTAAAAATAGTATATCTTTTTTGAAAGGCTGTGGGACAGAGCCTGGGCTGCTCATTAAAATATTGTTGAGCAAGTGGCTGCTAGTAAACAGCCCTGGGAAAGAGGCAGAAATTGACAAGTTTGGAAACTACTGTTTTTCTCTAATGCCCGTATATATAGACTTGTACAAAGTAAAAGACACAACAAGTCCCCATCATCTCTACTTCTGTGAAGCAATTGTTCTCCTTTAAAGACTGAGCCACTCTGAGCTATAAAAGAGCCCAGGGGCCTGCTGTAAAAGCATCTAAAAATGATCTAATTCAGAATTCTTCTGTTTTTTAACTTTTTCCTTAAAATTTTTGATTTTGCTGAAGATTTAAAAATTGACTTGACTTCAAGAACCAACAATATTGAAGATTCATGCAGAGAAACATATTTCTTCTGTTGCTCAGATTATTAATATGGATTATGTTGCTCTGGGCAGTGCAATATTAATACTTTAATTACTATACATGCTATTGGGTACTTTCAGTTCAGAGATTTAGGCTGATGCAATGGTTAAGACACCAGGCTAGAATCCATAAACCATAAAGGTAACCGGGTAATCTGGAGTCAGCCATTCTCTCTCTCATCCCTAGGAAAGAGGCAATGGCATACCACTACTAGCTCTTGCAAACAACAACAACAACAACAAAAACAACAACCTGCAGGAACTTTTCCAAGGGATTTGCCAGGAGCCAGTAATGACTGGAAGGCACATTTTTAGTTAATTACTGAAATGAATGAATGAATGACCAGGCTGTTCTTTAAATCTACCAAGAGAAAAAAGGCTGAGGCATTTTTATTGGCTTCCAAATTGCTTGATAATATTATTTGATTCCTTTTAAATCAGAATAACATATTACTAATGTCCAAAGAAGGTTACGTTATATTTTATGGGAGCTTATTCTTTCATTGATATGAATATCTTTGTGATGCCACAAACCTCTGATTTTGGCTTCTTTTCTGCTTTGTACAAGTACTAACTTAGCTCCAATTTTTCAAAGAAATATGCAGTGAACTGGTTCTGGGATGTTTCCTTCATGAAATCTATGTTTTATTGCTGAATAATTTTCTATCCAAATTTTAAAAAATTATGTATAATTTTTATGTTTTAAAGAATTATTTGTACACTACCCAGAGTTTTTCTGTGAGGAAAATGGGCAGTTTCTAAATCTGATAAATGATAGAATGATAGAATTCTTTATTGGCCAGGTGTGTTTGGACACACAAGGAATTTGTCTTCGGTGCATATGTTCTCAGTGTACATTAAAGGAAATGGTTCACTTGTCAGGAATCATATGATACAATACTTAATGATAGTCATAGTGTACAAATAAGCAATCAAATCATACTAAGAAATAATAATCAGTATAAATCTTAGGATACAAGCAGCAAGTTATAGTCATAGTGGGGAGGATGGAGGATGGAATGATGAGAATAACAGTAATGCAGACAGTAAATAGTTTGACAGTGTTGAGGGAATTATTTGTTTAGCAGAGTGATGGTGTTCGGCAACAACTGTTCTTGTGTCTGGTTGTTCTTGTGTGCAGTGCCCTATAGCATCGTTTTGAGGGTAGGAGTTGAAACAGTTTATATCCAGGATGTGTCTGGTCCTTAAATATTTTCCCAGCCCTTTTTTTTTTGACTCGTGCAGTATACAGGGCCTTGATGGAAGGCAGGTTGGTAGTAATTGTTTTTTCTGCAGTTCTGATTATCCTCTATAGTCTGTGTCTGTCTTGTTGGGTTGCAGAACCAAACCAGACAGTTATAGAGGTGCAGATGACCAACTCTTGAATGCAGCAAAAATGGCTTAAGTCTAAGAATATTCTTTTGGCACTTTGTTATTTGGACCTGAGAGTAGATGGATTGGAAATGTGGATTGACTAAAGAAGTGTGTGGGTGATAACATCCCCATCCTCCCAAAAAAGAATGCTGAATGAATGTGGACTTAAAAAAAAAGAGTAAGAAGTGAGTGAATGAAAGAAAAAAAGAAGCAGGTTGGTCACTTATAGAAAAATAATAAAGTCAGCTTTGTAAGACCAATATAGGAAAAGTGGAAAGGTTGAGGGGAAAGGAATGATGGAGAAAGTTGTGAAGAAACGATGTTGACAAGATGTTCAAAGAGAAGTGAGAAGTTTAAAGAAGAAAACATGATATATGTATCATGTGTAAGGATGAGACAGAAGCAAAATTGCTTTGCAAGGCCAGTAGATATACAGTAAATGGCATTGATGTACACTAGTTTTTGCTACATTTCCTATTCTTTTCCCTCATTTCCTGCCTTTATTTGTCCACTGCTTTCCCTGTTTTTCTACATTTTGCATTACTACAATAGAAGGAACTAGTAGGACCACTTGAGCATACATTTGTAGGATACTTGGAATTGTGAATCCCTGATTTTAAAGTATTTATAATAGTTTTGGGATATATCCATTCAAATATACATTTCTTTTCAAAACCATCTGACTAATGTAGAATAGTTGTCAAACAACATTATTCATTAAATTGTGGATCTGCTCTGCACCTAAGTTCTCATATGCTAAAATATGATTTGACTCTCCTTGTGATATTAATTTTTCTGAGTATTTTAAAGTGAGATTGTGGTTTCTTTTGATTATTGTTTTTAAGAAACAGAAATTGCTGCCTTGGATTTGTTGGACCATTTTATCCTCTCTATGTTTGCTCTGAGCTACTCTAAATGTTAATAATCACCAGTGTTGCTTTTCACTTGGATTATGTTTCAAATTTTTTTACTGGCAGAATTATAGTAATCTGAGGGCATACATAGCTTTTCTTTTCCTATTTTTTTAACAATAAACATATTGTTAAGCAGAGAAACTAGGTGGGTTAATTCTAAACAGCTTAAATAAATTGAATTTATACTGAAAAATTAGATGAAGAAAAATATATGCTATTGCTCAAGGCATAGAAATATTTTTATATGGTTTAAAATCTTATCTAATTTCAATACTGAAACATACACAACATTTCAATAGCTACATTTATACTTTTCCATAAGCTTGATAAAGTTTATAAAATATAAAATGCTCTTTAAATAAAGTTATTTAATGTCAGATGATTGTGTAAAAAAGTCCAGATAGCTTAGCCAGAAATAGTTGATCAAGGACTAACTTTAAAGACAGATACCACAAAAATATACACTGTAAAGGTGCGTTGGTCTTACCTGATAAGCTTCTTCTCGTAGTGCTGGGAATAGAATCCAAGTATGGGTGTGGCCTGATCCGTGAGATCATCAGACTGAGCCAATCAGATTAAAGACTGGAAGGATCCAGTTTTTTGGCAAAGGACGTTGATTGACTCTAGGAGTTCCTGCAATAAATAAAACACTTCCCCACAAGCGTTATCCCGTTTAATAATAAGAGGAATTCTATACTGGGGCGGGTTTGGATTCTATTCCCAGCACTACGAGAAGGAGCGTATCAGGTAAGACCAATGCACCTTCTCCACAGTGCTGGAGAATAGAATCCAAGCATGGGACATACCAAAGTTGGCGTCCTATGGGTGGGTCTTACAGTCTATGAACTTATTTAACCTCTACGGAATGCACTTGTTGCAGAACGCGCCTTCCGAAGACCGCATCTGCTGATGCGTAAGCATCAATCTTGTAGTGCCTTATGAAAGGAAAAGGGGAGGACCACGTGACCACCTTACAAATGTCATCAATAGATGCCTGGGTTGCCCAATCCACTGTAGTTGCGGCACTTTGAGTTGAATGCGCTGTCACTCGTGGTGGAGCCTGTTCCTGTTGCGATTGGTAGGCTAACGCTATGCATTCCCTGATCCATCGACCTATGGTCACTGATGATGCCTTTTTGCCTAAGTTGGTGGTACTAAATGAGACAAACATTGCCTCTGTCTTTCTGAAAGACGCGGTCCGAGCGATGTAAGATTTAAGAGCTCGGTGCACATCCAGGCAATGCCATTTCTTCTCTTTCTCTTGTGTAGGATTTGGGCAAAAATTTGGAAGTACCAATTCCTGAGCTCTGTGGAACCATTTATTAATTTTTGGGACAAATGTGGGATCTAGTCGTAAGGTTACCCTGTCATTGTGGAAGATACAGAGATCTCGTCTTATTGACAATGCAGCCAGTTCTGATATTCGCCTGGCTGAAGTAATTGCCACAAGAAAGACTACTTTCAGCGTCAGGAGACGGTTTGTGGTTTCTCGTAATGGTTCAAATGCAGTCGAGGTTAGTGCATTAAGCACTTTGGGAAGGTCCCACGTGGGGTATCTGTGGATAATCCTTGGGGAGAGATTAGTTGCTCCCCGAAGGAAGGCTAGCACCATTGGGTGTTGCGAAAGAGAAGGAGAGTCCTGACATGTTATGATGGTGGAGATGGCTGCCACCTGCCGACGGAGAGTGTTTGGCGAGAGTCCCTTGTCAAGTCCGTTTTGTAGAAATTCCAGTACATTAGGGACAGAGGCTGAAAGTGGGGAAATTTGATGGTCAGTACACCATGTACAGAATAGTTTCCATGTTGCTTCGTATATCCTTGTAGTAGATGGCCGTCTGGACGCTTGAATTGTTTTAATTACCGGCTCAGAAAAGGAGCCTTTGATTAGGGATTGCCATTCGATTTCCAGATGGCCAGCTGCAACCAAGCTGGGTCTGGATGCAGAATCTTGCCTTGATGTAGTAGCAACTTGCTTGCTGGGATCCGCCAGGGCCTATCTGTGGAAAGGCTGACTAGGTCTGCAAACCAAGCCCGTCTGGGCCAGTGTAGCACTACCGCAGTAATGTCCGCTTTCTGCTGATGATTTTGTTGATAAGTCCTGGAAGGGTGGGAAGAGGAGGGAAGGCATACAGTAGGCCCCTCAGCCAGACACTTTGAAGGGCGTCAGTGCCCTTGGCCTCCTGTGTTTGAAACCTAGAGAAAAACCTAGGGAGTTGGGTGTTTTGGGGGGTTGCGAAAAGGTCCACTACAGGAGAGCCAAATCGGTGGCAAATTTCCTGGAAAAGTGATGGGTCTAGTTGCCACTCAGAGTGGTCAATAGTTGAACGGCTTAACCAATCCGCCCGTATATTCTTTACTCCAGATATGTGTTGTGCCCTTAGGGAAGTGAGGTGGTTCTCTGCCCAAAGGCACAGATCATGGGCCTCACTCATAAGTGCATGTGATTGAGTACCCCCTTACCTATTAATATGAACTTTAACTGCTATATTGTCTGTCATAATTAATACGTCCTCATTTATAATGAATGGTTTAAAGTGTTTCAGAGCTAAGTGGACTGCTCTGAGTTCGAGCCAATTAATATTATGTTGAAGGTCGTGAGATGACCAGCGACCCTGGACTATGTGTTCATGCAGGTGTGCCCCCCAGCCGAAAAGGCTGGCATCTGTGGTAATTACCAGGCGAGCAGGTTCTTTGAATTTAGAGCCCTTTTTTAATGTTGAAGAAGACCACCAGTGTAATGATTGTAAGACGTCAGGGGAAGCTCGTGTCTTAAATGTGGCGTTACTCTGACATGCTCTTTGGTAGGGCAATAAGAACCATTGTAGGGGACGAGCATGTAGCCTTGCCCAAGGGATTATGTTTATACAAGAAATCATGGAGCCCAATAATTGGGAGAAGAATACAATGGATGCCCTAGGATGGGCTACTAGTTGGGAAATCTGGTTGATTAGCTTCTGACGTCTCTCCTGAGATAGGTATAGCCTGCAGGAGACCGTATCAATAACTGCGCCTAGATGTTATAGTGTAGTTGTTGGCGTAAGGTGACTCTTATCCCAATTAATGGAGAATCCGTGATCCTCAAGGAGATGGACAGTAATCTGAAGGTCGTTCTCAGCCTGATATGGCGAAGATGACTCTATTAAGATGTCATCTAAGTAAGATTATACTCTAATTGGGATCTGTCTAAGATGAGCCATGAGCACCGCTAGTACCTTAGTAAAGGTCCAGGGTGCTGAGGACAGTCCAAACGGTAGGGTGCTGTATTGGTAATGTCTACCTCCGTAACAGAATCTCAGGTATCATCTATGTGCATGAGCAATAGGTATATGTAGGTAGGCTTCTGACAGGTCATTGGACATTAGAAAGTCGCCCTTCCTAATTGTCTTCAGTATGGAATGTAGCGTGTGCATTTTAAAGCGGTGGTATGCTATGTGCAAGTTTAATTGTTTAAGATCAAGAATTGCTCGCCAGCCCCCCGACGATTTCAGTACAACAAATAGTATGGAATAGAATCCACTGCGCCATTCAGATGTAGGTACCGGTTCGATTGCTTTGATATCTAATAAATGCTGAATGGCTTGTTCCATCAACAATCTTTTCTGGTGATTATCAGAGAAAGAAAAAGTCACAAATCGATTAGGGGGGTTGGAAAGAAATTCTAGTCAAAGACCATGTCTGAGCGTGCTGATGACCCACCTATCCTTGGTTGTTTGCTCCCACTGGTCGGCGAATAATACCAATCTGCCGCCAATGGGGGTAACAAATCCGGAGTTATCGGGATTTGCGGAAGGGGCGACCTCCCGCCCCTCGAAAGGGATGTTTGGATTGATTTTGGGGGTGGTACCTATCTCTATACCTGTCCTGAGGGTGTTCTGGTCTTTTGAAATATAGTCTGGGGGCTTGGTCAGGTTGGAAATCAAATTTTTGAGGTGGTCTACGAGAAAAGGGCTGGAACCAGCGTTCGGGTTTCTTGTGCTGAGACGGTAAAATCTTCTTTTTGTCCTTTGGCTCAATTAGGAGAGGGTCAATTGTTTCACTGAACAACCTCTCGCCTTGAAAGGGGCCCGACACTATTCTCCACTTTGTTCTCATGGTGGCCTGCCAATTCCGTAGCCATAATAATCTGCGAGAAGTTACTGACGAGGCCAATGACCTCAAAGCAAATTTTACTGAATCCAAGGTGGCATCCATGGAAAATTGCGTTGCTGCCTTTATCTTGTTGAGGTCCTGTTGCAGTCTTGTATCTCCTGTCGGGAGCCTGTCTTCCATCTGCTGAAGGCAGAGGAGGGTGGCTCGGTTAAAAAATGTGGCAGCAGAAGCCGATCTAATGGCCCAGGTAGCCATCTGGTACGCTGCCCGAAGCGCTAATTCCAGTTTCTTCTCCTCTGGCTTGAGTGCTTCCGCTGCATCCCCTGGTATCAGGGTTGGAGATGCGATGTTAATAATAGGGTCTTCCACCTTGGGTAGCTGTAGAAGGTTAGAGATATCCTGGTCCCCCTGATAATATTTTTTGTCTGTTGTGTTGGGTGATGGTTGGGTGCCTGGCTTTAGCCATTGTTTGCGGATGACATCTAGAACCAGTTGGGGGGTAGGGATGAGGTTGGATGGTGGTATTGGGGAAGAAAAGAGGGTTTATGAATTTTTATTGGAATTGGAGTCCTTTTGTTGCACCGTTGGATCAGCTCCTAGTTCAGATGTGGTTTTGGCCTTGGTTAGAAGTGACTTAAATATTTCCGGTGTAAATAGACCTACAAAGGCCGGAAGATCAGGTGCTGTGACCTCGTCATCTGACAAGGTGGAATCCCTGGGTTCTTCTCCTACTGAGGAGGCGTCGCTATCTACTGATGTGGTATAAAGGTTAGGATCCTGTCTCTGGTGAGTAGTGAGTTACTGATGGAGAGGCAATTGTCTGGTTGGGACTGTTGGTGAGGAACAATAACTGATTGCAGAGTTTGTTGGATTTTATTTTATTTTTATTTATTTATTTATTTATCGAATTTATATACCGCCCCCTCTCCCTAGGGACTCGGGGCGGTGAACAGCCAATAAAAACAAGAAACAAAATACAAATATAGTATTCCTGCGAATCACTGTGTGAGCGTCTTCTCCAACATTTGCTGGAGGCTGGTTATGAGTTCCTGTTGTGGAATTGGTTCTCTCATCCCAGCAGCCATAGGCGTGTACGTTGCTTCAAGCTGACGGAGAGGAAGGGCTTGTGATGGAATGTCGGTGGGAGAGAGAGCCATCTGAGTAGGCCTGTCAGGTGAGGCTTGTGGAGATAAAGCAGCCAGACTTGGGGTCACAGAGGCATTCAATTTTCTTTCAGCTTTGGAAAATTGTTTTTCCAAAGCTCTTTGCCTACTAGAGGCAAATCGATCTTCTGACTGAGCTGATTTGTTTAACGCCTTGGCCTTTATCTTATCAGAGGCCTGTCTGGATGTGGATTTTGTGCTTTTGACCTTCCTTGTAGATTTAGAGAGGGTTGTTTGTTCCCTTCAGAGGAGGATGTTGTGGCCATCTGGTTCTGAGTGGATGCCTCCATACGTGAGATGGCAGATTGTGAAGATTAATAATAATGACCTCACTTATGAGTGCAGGCGTTAACAGGTTTGAAGGTCCGTTGACTGTTAATTGAAAAAAAGGCGGAGTTATGGCCACTGGCTGGCCGCCGTTCAGTGGAGGACTTATGAAATGCCTCCTCTGTATATTGATTGCAGGCTTAAGGCCAGAGGCCAGCCGCGCCCCAACAACCAACTAAATTGAAGGGAGGCAATAAGAGTGATGCGTGAGTTATTGTGGGGCAGATGCGGTCTTAAGGCCGCAGGCCAGCCACGTGCCAGATACGTTTAACTGTACCTCCCTGTGAGGGAGGGGGTGGCTCAACCCATCCGGGGAGTGTGGTGCAATTTGAACCCATTTGGCGGGGTAATAGAGAGATCGTTCTGCGAAAAAGGAGATAGGACCGTTGCGGCCGGAGGTAAAGCGACGGAGAGTCGAGGAAACGTGTCCAGAGGCCTCGTTAGTTGATATCGAGTCTATTGAACAGTCTCAATTTAAAAGCAGCCGCAATTGGTCTTTTAAAATGACCGCCGTTAATTTATGCGGAAAAGTGGCAGTTGAGTGTTTGCCGGCTCAAAATGTCGGGCGCAATATGGAGATTCCGGCGGGAAGCAGTGACTGTGGTGAGCGCTGAGGTGATCGTCAGATTGGTGGTCTGTAGCCTAAACTAGGCGAGCGACCAGTCGGAAACTATGATTAATGATTTCGCGCTGGGAATAACCCGTCTGGTGCTTCTTAGGGGTTTTTTGCGATGCCGCTGATAGACCCGGGGGGCTGATTGCAAGCGTGCCATGAGGGAAGGAACTCAACCCAGCCCGGGAGTAATAAGAGAAGGCTGCTGATTCTTAGCCGTGCGTCCTGAGGGAGGAAACTCGACCCAGCCGGGGAGTAATGAGGAGACAGAGGCTTCTGTTAATTTTTAGAGCTGCCTTCTGTGAGAAGCGTTTTCTTTCAGCGTTTTAACAACGCGCCCAGGGAGCAGCTGAACGCTGTGGAGGACATACCCCTCCTCCGGGTAGATTGGCTTGATGTTACCTGCTCACTGCTGTTGAAATGGATGATTTAGACGAAAGATCAAATTTAGTTATGAAGAATTCCAAGCATGGGCTAGAGCTCGAAAAAAGACAACCATTGATCTCGGACTGAGCCAGAAAAACTGGATCCTTCCAGCAACAGGCAGTCTTTAATCTGATTGGCTCAGTCTGATGATCTCACAGATGAGGCCACACCCATGCTTGGATTCTATTCTCCAGCACTGTGGAGAATTCTCCTTTCTATTCTCAGTTGCTGTTGTTGAGGCCAGGAGCTTTCCACTGTATCCAGCAAACTTCTATGACCCTGCTAAATTACTACTTTTAATTCATCTGAAGGGTTTTGTAGAAAAGTGTAAACCACACCTAAATGAAAGTAATGTTTAGTCCATCAAATCAAATTCCATTCCAGATATGGCCATGCAGCTTCCTTGCCAACAGTATTGTACAGAAATGGTTTGCCATTGCCTTCTTCTGGTGGTGGTGGTTTTTAATTCCTAATCTACTTTGTAGCTCTGGTAGACTCTTATCAAAAGTAGAATAAATCTGAACACTACTTAGCTTCAAATTAATAGCTTCTCCATTTTGTTTTCTTAACAAAATTTTATAAGCAGGCACATCATTATCTAAAATAGAACTGGAAAGTAGCTTGAAATGAACAGCATAAGCAAAAGTCCACAGATATGGCTAATAGTCATTAGAGTTGGACTGGAAACACAGAAGATAGATTGTGCTATCTATCACTAAAAGTATGTTCTTGCAATAACTAATGAGTACAGATGTAAGGTGCCTGTGGAAAGCTTTGTGCTGAAAGATAAAAATACATTAAATAACTTAAATACTTTGTACAGTTAATTTTTCTAGCATTCACAACCTACAATTCATGGAGGCTGCTAAAGTTAAACATTTTATTCTTTAATAAAGACACTGGCATACATTAACAATTTTTCACATCTTCCAAGCAACATAAAGCAACCACTAAAATTAGTTTTGAGTATCCTTGCAGGGGGTTAATTATCTCAATTTCATAGAGGAAATACAAAAGAAATGCTAGTAACGAAGAAAAATTATGTGATTGTTCAAACTGAGAAGACAAATGGGTACACACACACTTCAGAAATGCTATTACAATTAAAAGTTCTTCAGACCTTTCTTATCTAAGACACAATGCCTCTGTGATGTAGACAAATTAAGTGTTTATTTTCAAACGGAAATTTGGGCCAACAAATTTTAAATTATGCAACATGAAAGTACTAACTATGGTAAAGAACAAGAAAATGACACAAAAATGTAATTGTAGGACATAGTTATTCTATAGGAAAAATATAATTTTAATGCACAGTCAGTGTTTTGTTGAATGTTAGATTATTGAAATGAAAATAAGTGTATAGCAGGCAGAATTCTAACAATTCTGAACCTATAATGTTCATCCAGAATTGAGTGAAAGAAGGAACTATCCCTTGAGCACTCCATTCATTCTATTCAACATAGCTAGGAATTTGAACTTGCATCAAACATAATTTCTAATCTAGGTTTGGAAGGATAGTTTAAACTATAGTTTCTTGATTTGCACACTCAGAGGCAGTTGATTTCCCTCAAAAGGCAAAGGAATGGGTAAATATTTTTTTTTTAATCTTAAAACATGCTAGGAAGATTTTCCTTTCTCACTTCACTTGGGGCTACAGGGCCATTTATTTATTTTATTTATGTATTCAATGTGTTTGCTGCCCACCTTAACAGAAGGTGATTTTGGGTGGTTTGCAACATTAAAAGCAATAAAACAATAAAAAATAAATATTTCCAGTAACATTAATTAAAAATTAAAACACACATTATAATTAAAAGATGGAGTAGGGTAGAGCAGGGGTGAGGTGGGATCTGCTATTGGTCCATCAACCACCTCCAGCATTGGCCCCCAAGCCAGCTGGCAGAGTCAGGTCTTCAGGCCCTTAGGGAAGGTTAGGAGAGTGGGAGCAGACTTTACCCTGGAGGCAAGATGCAAAGGCTCTTCTAGCCATCAGTGCCACTTGCTCTTTAAGCAGGAGTCATCAGTCCAGGAGGACCTCAAAACTGCACACTGGGTTTCTCTGGGGCAGTACCCCAAATGGCATATTCCTAGAACCTGAAGGCCCGCACACCCAAAGCCAGGGTTGTCATTCTTGCTAGGGTTGAGATGAAGTCTTTGTTCCCCATCCAGACTCTCATAGCCTGCAGGCACTGGGATACAATATTCATAACACTGCTTAATTCATCAGGGACAGAAATGCATAATGGGGTGTCATCAACATGCTTATGATATTCTGCCATATGACAACAAATTAGCTCACCTAGCAGCCTTAAACAAAAGGAGGGAAAAATACTGAACCCTGTGGCATTTCCTAGAGCGGGGACCAAGGACAGGATCTCTCCTCCCTAATTACTGTCAAGTGAAATTGGTCCTGAAGGAAGGAGGTGAACCAGCACAACACTGTGCTATCCATCCCTAATCCTCAGAGCTAATCCATGGTTGATGATATTGAAAGCTCTGTGAAGAGGTTAAATAGGGTAAGAATGGATGCATAAGATGCATAACTTTTGTTCTGCTGTCACCAGAGATTATCCAATGATATTTCTGTCCCATACTCATAGTGAGATTCAGATAACATACTGTAACACAATTTTTGTTTCTGAGTAATCAATATAATTTTCTAATTGGTTCTATCATAAAAACATGAAAAACCTTAC
>JANHFJ010004178.1:37494-50844 GCA_032468195.1 Cerberus rynchops | reverse complement strand
GAACTCTTGAAAGTAATATGGCTCTTATAAGGTACCACATAGAGGAACTCTTGAAAGTGTGCAATTTAATCAGTAAAACATTAAAACCAAATAATTTAAAATTAGAATTTTTAAAAAATGTAAAGCAACATTATAAAATTGCAAATGAAGGAGAGTCTAATTCTCACGGGGCCAACCAGTCTCATGACTGTTTGGGCCCCTGTGTCCCCCATGCAAAGCTAATTACCCATGTTTTGACCCTATCACAGAAGGCCAAAAGATTGGGGGCTTTCCTCACCTCTGAGGGCAAGATGATCCACAATTTTGTAGTGGTTTTGCAGAAAATTGGAACTACTGGGTTTTTTTTAGCAAAACCCCACAGGACTGCCACATTTACTTAATGACCACTACAAAACCCCTCCCCCCATTAACTTAGAGCCATTATGACATACAACTGTAATGGACAGACCTTATTAAAGTTGTATATCGATGATTACTTGTACTAATATCATATAGCTTTCAGCATATAAAGCATAAAATAATTTAAAGAAATAAACCAGATATCACAGGAGATACCTTAAAAATAACCGTATCAACAGGGACATTAACTATGTAGTTCAGACTTACTCTGATCACAGCAGAAAAAAACAATCAAACTCTTTTGCTTTATCAGAATATCAGAGCTAATATGAAAAGCACTGTCTCCCAGGCCTGATATGTAGCAGGGGAAAAGCCATTTACCAAGGCCTCTGGAATATTAATTTGAGCACTTGGCAGGTTAAAAATGTTCTGTATGTAAGGAATGGGGAATCCCAAAAGCCTAACTCATGCTCCAGCTGGCATCATCCTGCCTTCTGAATCTTGTGAGACCACTGCTCCCAAATCACAGGCCACTTTTCTACTATTGCTGATTGCTGGTCTTCCTGCATTCATTAATTGTCCTTCCCCTATCTGATATTCTAGTGTGTACAAATATAATTGAGCATTGATATTTTAGCTACAGGGATAATCTGCTATCTCTAGAGCCCACCATTGCCACTGAGTGGAACATAGAGCTGGGAAAGTGACTATGGAGTTCAGTACTGATTTTCATCATTTGATTTTTAACCCACCACATCTCTGGTCAGTTCAACTGCATAATTAAGACAAGAAATAGTAAAAAGAACTGTTTTGGTTAACCCACAACCAACTAACTGTTAAGTGTAAAACCAAGGAATGGGTCCCTAACATATTATGAAGCCCAGGCCCTCTCACACATGCTAGTTTTTAAAGCCTTATGGAAGACCAAGATGGTTGGGACCATTCTAATTTCAAAGGGGAGAATGTTCCACAAAGCAGGGGCTATAGCATTGAATAAATACAAAATGGGGAGAAAATAAAAATTAAGTTGATACTAAAATTAATTAAGAAAGCACTTGTGAAAGAGTTGTGTCTTTACAGATTTTTTAAGTGAAGAGAAAATGGGAGTTGAAAGTAGGCAATATTTATTTGAGTGCTCTCAGTAACCTGGGAACATCTCTCAAGAGAAGTCTTTTCCTGAAGATTGTAATGTTCTTATGACACAATTTGCAGCATCCACAGCCACTGCAGTCAGCAATGAAGGATGCCACCTATGAAAAGCCACAGATGATCCATCTGTAATCTAATCCAGTTAAGTGCAGGATCTACATAGATATAGTTAAACTTACCTTTATGATACAATTTATTTCATGAATGAAAATACTTTATTATAGGAAGGTTTCTCCTCAGATAAAGCAAACACCTCCCCCCTCTCCCATTGAAGTTGACTCTTGGAGTTTGCTTGTCAATAATATGGAAGTCGTTTCCCACTGCTCTTTCTGGATTTATTTTTTATTTCTAAATCTTATATGCATCTGAGTATTTTATGGCAGGCCAAGTACTAATAGATCTCATCCTGCTTAGCTCTTTCAAGATCAGCCAAGGTTGGACAAGTGCTGCCACCTTGTGTGATTTTTCTCCTAATTATTACCAGAATTTACTTTGCTACAATTTTCATTTTGGGCTTCCCTCTGGAAAAAGTAAATCAGTGCAATGATAATTGGATTGCAATGTAATTAGAATTTTTGGATGACCTATTTCCTGTTCAGTTAGTGCTGCTGCAGGGTGTAGGGTCAGTTTATTTCTGCCACAAACTGAGATTGAAGTCCTGATAGAAGACATAAAGATTTCTCCTGATACCCAGATTTAAGAGATTAGAAAAGAAGCCTGCTCAGTTACATTTGCCTACCCTGGAAGGGGGGGGGGGCTGTAACATTACTTCTGTGGTAGTTTGAATTAGGAAAAGAAAACTACTGAGTCAGTAATATCTTCAAAGTAGCATAATGAATCAGATTGGGAGGTCTAGAGAAAGCCCAAGGGAAGAACCGGTGGGTGGGTGGGGTTAGACAGAATAATGGTGTGTGAAATTCAGTGCCTACGAATGCATTTTATGTAGGTCATTGGACCAATCTCACCTCTTAAGAAATTTGTCTGTCTGTCTCTCTATGGTGATGTAAATTTGGATTAGCCTAGCAACAATTTAAAGCAACACCCTGTTAGATTAGATCACTCTCACTTTCACCCTTAGATTGAGCAACCTTTATATATTGGTAGGACAGAATGAGAACATCATTTTACGACACACATGGTCAATTTAAAGCCCTAAGACCAAATTCAGGGCCAGAGGCATCCCCAGGAGAGGCGAAGAAGTCAAGATTGTGGTTGTATGATCGAAACCCTGCCACACAGAGGAAAAGAGGCAGATGCTTTGATCATGCTGTCTCAGTTGCTATCCTAAGTTTTAGATGTTCCAGCTTCTAGAGCATCTTTTGTTTGTACTGTTCTTCACCGTTGCTAAAATGGGTGACACATTTTGAACTAGGTCAAGTTTGACACCCGTGTTGTAAAATGTATATGTTCATTCTTATGGCACTGCTTGTATTTTTATAATGTTACATACACACATGGAAAGATACCCACTATTGTTTGGAAGGGGCATTACATTTGCAAGAGAATAAATAAAACAATCTAACATCTTATAGAGTTTATCTGTCACAAACAGCACTGAATATTTTTCTTTCTTTCTTTGTAAGCTTTCTATCCTGCCTTACTAAGTATGAGGGCTCAGAGCAGTGTACATAATATTCCTTCCTGCTATTTTGTCCCACCAAAACAATCTTGTGAGGTAGGTTGGATTGAAAGTGTAACTGGCCCAGAAGACGCTTCTGTGACAGAGTGTGGACTAGAACCTTCATTCCTACTCCAACTCCTTAACCGTTTTACCACATTGCCTCTTAACCCTGCATAGGTTAATGTTGTGGCCTTCACAGCCACTGCATTTTTCCCATTTGACTGCTTTTCTAAAATGTATAGTGGTCCTTAAAAGTTTGTGAATTGAATTTTCAGCATATCTCCATAAATACGACCTAAAATGTGATCTGTTCTCTACAAAAGACCCAAAACTAGATAAATAGAACTATAATTTCCCCCTCCAATGAACTGATAACCCTAGAGATTCACATACTTTCCCCCCATACAAATATGTAGCTTTTGATTATTTTTCTCAATAAATAAATGAATAAGTATGTTTTAAACTCACTGACTGGATTCTTTTTATACCATTTTGTCAGAACAATTGAAATTGATTTAAAAGGTCTCAGTAAATAAAATTCTTTTATCTGATTCTTGTAAAGAAGTTAAATTCGAGATTGTTTTAGTCTCTTGGGAAGGTAATTTGGAAATGGGGTAAGAACAGAATAAAACATCAAAAACTATTGTGCTTCATATGATAAACTAACCCTAAATCTAGGTTAACAAACACAGCTGCTGAAGTCACATAATACATTATGCTTAAAGAAATAAATCATATTAATGTTTAATGTGATGATCTGTTTATACAACATGCTAAGACAATGGCTGGGTTCCCACAATTCATCAAAAACAATTCAGTCCTTTTTTAGTCTAGCTTTCTCTGTGATGCCAACCAAACAATAGAGAAATTTAGAGAAGTTTGGAGAACTGTCTTTCTTTTTGTCCTCTTCTTGACATAGAATATACCCGTTAGGGCTACCGAAGCAATTTTAGGCATAACTTCTAAATATAAATGTGGTTGAAACGAATCCAGATTATTAGTGACAACCACTAAGAAGCTACTTGCTTGAGTAAAGTTGTGACCATTTGGCATAGTTGTGAGAATTGAAAAACGTATACTTTATGAATAGCTGTATTGTAACCTATTTCAGGTTGCAGCAAAAACTCTATGTGACAGCAAAAACACCAAAGGTGCGAGTTGCACATTGGTCTTAACTGTCACATGCATGGTTTCAAGTTTGGGTATTATATAAACCCAGCCTTTATTCAATAAATCATGGTCAATATAATCATGCTTATTGCTGTGTGTGACGCTACGCAAGATGACCTTTGGCATCTGCCAAATTATTTCATTTATTACAGTTAGTGTTTTCATTACTTCCATGCGCTAGAATTAAGCAGACTGCAAATCAGCGTTGACTCCTGGCAACTGCCTTCACAAATCTCTGCAGTTTTCTTGGCAAGATTTTTCAGAAGTGATTTGCCATTGCCTCTTTCCTAGGCTTAGAGAGGGGGACTGATCCAAAGTCCCCCAGACGGCTTTGTGTCCAAGGACGGACTGAAACTCGTGATCTCCCAGTTTCAAGCCCATTGCTTTAACTGCTACACCATACTGATTGTCCTGATAGCCCAGTAGAAAACAAACTGGTACTTTATACATGTCGGACTATTGATTTCCATAAACCCTTGTAACCAGTGATTATGGATTATGGGAGATATGGTTAAATCCTCAAACTGCCTGTTGTTGGTATTAGTTTCTGTTCATGGAAGATCAGTTCATGGTGGTAGCAATGAAATAAAATTGTACAAAACTCTAAAAGGTTTTGCTGGAAAATGAAAGATGTATCTTTTTACTAAGGATTTTCATGGGGTCATATGAAGTGAGTATCTACTAAATCTACTAAATTTGTTCTGTATATGGTTTACTTCTCCCCAAGATGTTTTTTTAATGTCCAAATCTAGTTCCTGTTCTGGAATTTCCTGGTACTTTCTATCTTGCTAGCAAATCAGCTGACCCTGCTTAGCTTACTCAGATCATCCAAAGTAACTAGGTGCTGCTGCCAGGCTGGGACTCTAGTTTTGTACAAGATGCCAGAAATCTGAATAAAGTTAGTTTTAAAATTAACTTATACTTTATATAGTTCTATGATTATATACCTTGTGTGATTTGCGGATATTTGTGCACTGTAGAAGACATCCAGTTGACAGCCCTATTTGTATTTCTTAGATCCTTTTTCTTAAAGGGAAGAAAGAGTAAGAGAGCAAAAGAGTCCTTAATGACCACCATCTTTTTTTGAGCATGGTGTATTTGTCTTTAAAGCTGTTTTATAGTTTAATAATAGTAGGTAATGGAAAGGTTACAATGGATGGAAGACTTGGACTAAAATAGGTAAATATGTAAAGAGAAGGGAAACAATACAGCCAGAGATGTGGACCCTTAAATCTGGAAGTTTAGATCTGCATGTTCTGTCCACTATGCTTGCTGGGAAAGAGTAGAAACCCAAGGTGGCAACAGCTAACCAAATACCTTACTAGGAGGTCCCTTTCCTCTTGGCCTTATACTTGTCTGCTTTGATGTACATTATTTTGGATGCTGATAGATAGAAAAATCCCTTTGGATAGGCTGGGTGTGTGTGTTATAAATATTATTTTAGCTATTTTGTGCTTTAAATGGGTTAGAAAAGGATGAGAAAGTATGTTGATGTAAAAAAAGAGGGTCTGTTATATTTCAATTTTGACATTCCTGTGTAATACTGCTTCCTCACACAAAATATAATTAATATAGTGTTGGCATATAAACTCACTCTCTCTACACATAGACAGAGAGACAAACACAAAGTCACATACACACATTATAGAATTAATGATACAAATAAATTCGTGGAAATAATTATTCATTGCAGCCAAATGGATCCTTTCTGTTCATGGCTATTGCAGCTTTTGCATTCTGAATTGGTCAGGAACAAGAGATGATAGCTTTCTTTATACTTAATTTGGTGGCTTTTCCCAAAATCTGGTTGAATCCTTTCGGAACAGTTCTTATGTTACTTGCTGCTTGCCAGAAGTTTCCTGACTAAAATATTCATAGCGATATTTGCTGGGACCTGAAAGTTTTAATTAATGGTAGTTATAGGTCCAATACTTCTAAACAGCATCAGATTGGAGAAATATAATTTCCCAATATTTAGAAACTGCCCATCTCCCTCCCATCCCTCTCTCTTTGGGGGAATTTTTTATTATTAGATTTATTTCCCATCTTTTGTTCAGGAGCTTAATATTAATAACAATATTGATATTGTTCCCTCTTCCCATTTTGCCCTATGACAACAGCCCAATGAGGTAAGTCTGGCTAAAGAGTGTCTATCCCAAAATCATCCAGTGAACTTTCGTGCTGAAGGCTACCAGTCCAACTTTTTAAGGACTACGTCACACTGCTGTGTTTCTTAAGTTTTAAAAAGTCATTCTGTGAGGGAGATGGGAAGTTTCTAAATGTGATTGATAAACAACTAACCAACCAACCAAATTGCTTTCATTGTATCTAATTGTTTATATGAGATTATTGTTTAAAAACCTGATTTTTCTTTCTTGTTTGTGATGATTTTAAGATTAGTCTTTGGTATATCCATATTTCTTGGAAATGTTTTATGTTGCTGACTTATTAGATACTGCATGAACCTAAATAACAAAAGCCATCACTTCTTGTACAGTGCTTTATTTCAAATATAGAAATTCCTACAACTCTTCATCCTATTCACATTGTGTTACTTAATTGCTCCGTCATTGGCTTCTAACTTCTAACAGTGCTGTGGTTGAAGGCAATATCCTTGAACAATTTCTTAAAAATAGCTTTGAAAAATGCTGTAACAAAGTGGAGGGATAGCATGTTGCTGTAAATGTTTTGAAACAGCATTAACATACCTTGTCAACTAAAGTCAAAGGGTTCAAGCAACAGTAGATGCTAAGAACAGCTTGTCTTGCTTCCCAGGTGGTGCAGTGGCTCAACAGGTTCCTGTGCAAGCCATCCAGGTGCATCAGGCCCCCCAGCAAACGTCTCCTACAAGCGACAGCAGCACTGACATCACACAGACCTCTTCCAGTGGGACAGGTAGGCAACCAATCACCCCTAACTCTCTCTGCAGCTACAGGTCAGGAGCTCTTCAGGGTTGTCCACCAGAACTCAACATCAAGAAGTTCAATGCAGGTAGTCCTTGGGTTATTGACGGCAACCGGGATTTGAATTTCCATCACTGAGCAATATAGTTATAAAGAGCAATGTGACGTGGCAACATCACTTAGTGACAGCAATCCTGGTTGCTGTTGTAACCCCAGAATTATGTGACTCGTTAAGCAAGGCTCTCACATGACTGCATTACTTAGTGACCCTGCAATCATAACCTTTGGATTATGCGTGTCATTAAGCAAGGACCTCATGTGACCTCTGACATGGGAAGAAGTGGGAGTCCCAGGCAGGCAAGAGCTGCCTCTATGTAAGAGCTATGGTCAGGCAGCTACTGTGGGTAGGTGCTATGGACCATGGCCATACAGAGCCTGGGTGGGCAAGTGAAAAAGTGGCAGGAGAGGGAAACACTTGCTGGTGTGACTTGGAGCCTCCTGCTGGTTTCTTCATTGATTTTACTTGGGGGAAGCCAGGAGGGAAGGTCACAAATGGCAATCACTTGACCACAAGAACACTGTGAGTATTGTAATTGTGAGTCAGTTGCCAAGCACCCAAATTGTGACTGCGGGGTGCTACAACAACTGCAGTTCAGAGGTCAGTTATAAGTCCTCCCCATTCAGGGCCATTGTTGCTTTGAATTGTTGCCATATAGTCAGAACCGGAGGACTATGTGTAACAGTGGTATAATTTTCTGCTGACTTTTTGCAGAAAATTTTAAAGACAAAATGAGCAAAACCTCCAGAAGACTAAGCATATACATACAAGTTTTAAAAAACTTTCTATGCCATTCCCCCCACTGTCACAAAGTAAAATGAGTTGGATCAAAACTGCCCTGGTTTCAATCACAATTGCTCAGTACCCATGTATGCTTAAGACAATATATCATCAGTGTTTCCTAATTCTTAGTAAGAGGACCAGACTTCCTGTCTTTTGGGGCAAAAGGCAGATCTGTAATCAGCGAGTCAAAATTTCAAGATTGCAGATAACTCCTGATATGGTTTGATGATGGAATCTAGGAAATGAATGACTCTCCTTTGCTTGAGGCTGAAGAGCAGGTTATCCTAGTTATCGCATCTCTTCCAATTATATAATAAAATGCTGTTTTCTCCCTTCTCTTGGTAGGGGAGAGTAGGGGTATTCTGCAGAGTGTGCTATTTAATCCTATTGTTCTTACAATAATAGGAATTTATTCTACATTAATTCTTCTCTTGGGCCAAAGTTTATTATTGTCCATGAGTTTAGGTTTTTTTAGGTCAGTACTAATTAGTACTAATAAGTTAGCAAAAAAAATAGCAAAATGAAAATACAACTTTGCTGCCATCTAGTGAAACTAGTAAATATATTCCAAAAATATTTATATTTTTTATGAAAATTATTTTATAAGAGTAAATAAATCTAGTCTATTTTGTGTCAAACTTGATTCCTGTGGACTTTATGGATATGTGTGCATGATGTTTTCACATCAATAACATGGAAGTGGTTCATTTTCTTCCAGGATGACATTTGGGCATTGATGTTTTAACTTTTCAGTGTCCTGAGGTTTCTAATAGTCCAGGTATCACCAAGATCCCAATTGTCTGGTGATGTTCCTATATGATTGAAAATATATGTTCCTATTCCTTAATCTGGCACGGATCACAAAGACTATTTGATTTTCCCCTAAAACTATTTTATTATACAAAATTAAAGCCCAGTTCCTTACTTCTAATCTTGATCGATAGTGCTATTTTTTCTACATTAATTGTTTTTTAAGTTGTTCTTATTTCCTAGATCCTCAGTTCTTGTAGCCAGCATGTAAAATCTGCTTTTAATCTTCTACTACAGATTTGTGAATGAGACTTTTCTCTCCCCCGCAGCACTTTCTCTCTTCCTCACTCCCAAGGTTTGTTATTTGTGTTGGGAGTTTCTTTCCCCCTTTTCTGCTGACTTCCTGACAACTTCTTTTTTCACCATACACATGCTTGACTTCTGATCTGTTTTATGGGACAAACTCTCCAAATTAAAAAGAGGATGGAGCTGTTCTAATACTGCCTCCCGAGCAGTATCAAAGCTCTGGATCCTAGTTGTATATTGCATACATTGACACTTGTTTTTAGCAACGATTTTCTATTTGTGTTTAAAAATAATAATATGTTCTTTTAAAAAAAAAATACTATTGGTTCCACTAAAAAACATCTATCCCCACCCTTGCCCCTCAATAAAGAAAAAGAGATCTGATCTGGGAATATGAAGGAGCAGCCTGATCGTCAGACATACATCACATCTTTTCAGATACATTGAACAACTGTAGAATCTGTATTCCGTCATGCATGAAGAAGCCTTTAGACAATTTTATCTCCTGGCATTAGGATTCAGACTGCTGCAAATACACATGACAAATTTTTTTACTGACTAGGAGATCCTCTAGAGTAGGTGTTACCTTGTGATTGTGCACACACCTGATAGAAGCATGAAGAGGTCTTGCTTCTGCAGGTGAGACAGCAGAGGGAAACCGATGTAGCATCCAGCTATTTCAATTGTGTCTTTTCTTTTCTTTTGCCAGTGACCCTGCCAGCTACAATCATGACTTCATCTGTGCCAACCACAGTGGGAGGCCATATGATGTACCCCAGTTCTCATGCAGTGATGTATGCTCCTACATCGGGTCTCACGGATGGCGGGCTTGCAGTTCTCAATGCCTTCTCCCAGGCCCCATCAGCAATGCAGGTTTCACATGGGCAAGTCCAGGATCAGGGTAAGACAAGACCCAGATAACTTTGATGTTTGAACAATCTACATTGCTTACTGCCCATCTGATTTCTCTTTCTCTAGCTGTACATATACATAGCATAAAGCAGCATTTGATTCTCAACCAGCAGAATGTTTCCAGTTCAACCTGGATACTTTACTGTATCTGTCAGAAACTCTTTAAGCAATCCATATTTTTTCCCTTAGCTGGCACATTAGCCACATGAACTCAGGAAAGAAGATGTTTGAGATGTATTGCCTCTATAATACCCTTTCGGTTCAAAAAAATATTTTACTGAACCTAGAAACAGACCTTGCTCTCTTCTCTTATTTGAGGGACAAATTTGCTAAAATGTGACAGTCAAAAGTAGAAAAAAAGGAAGGAAAGAAGATCACTTTCAGTTAGCCTGCTTAAAGTTTAATGCAGATGAATAAGGGATGTGATCTGAGAGAGGTTTTATATGTATATGATGTACACAGTGGCTTTGAGTTGTAGGCAGCAGTTCAGGAGAAGCATTTGATTGAGGCTTCCTTAACCTGTTTATGGTGGTCACAATGGCTTCCTGCTGTAATTTTTGTAAAAACCACAACTCTTGAGTCTCAAAAAGGAGATACTGGTCCATTGCATAGGCTGCTGGGATATAAATTATAAGGAGGAAGATTAAAAAATATGATTCCCAAATCATTTCAGAGTCTATTCTCTTAGTGAAGTTTTTATATGAAAGGGGAGACTCACATAGTGTGTTAATGCATGAATTATTTAAACTTCATACATTGAGTTAATTCCAATTGGCTAGATCTACTCCATAATGCAACACTAGAAATCTTGCTTTATAAACTACAGTGACTGGGTTTACATATCAGATTAAGCCTTTTTTTAAAAAGCCAAGCATATTATGATATAACAGATGTGACTTCAGTTTATCTATAGATTTTTTTTTGTTCTACAAAAGCATAGCTTGCTTTGTTAGTTATTTGGATATAACTAGATAGAGCGATTTGGATATAACTAATATAGAGCGATCGAGGCTGATTTTGGAGAATGACTAGTGTACATCTGTCACTTTCTCTGGTAGGTGGAGTCCCTCAGGTATTCCTAACAGCTCCGTCAGGAACAGTTCAGATCCCAGTCTCAGCTGTTCAGCTTCACCAGGTAGGTATATAAAACAACCTTGTATTTTGCTTTTCAACTTTTACCCTGAGCCTGAAGTCATTTTACTGAAAATGAGATACATTTGCAGGAGAAGACAGTATGGTATAAAAATTAATTGTAATTATGCTTACAATTATTTTGCAGCATCTGGTTTTTTTCCCCTTAGTTGTTCAAGACATGAGGATTTTAAGCTTCATGTTCCATTTACAGAAGGGTTGTGAGCAGACCTTCATTTAAAACATGTGCCTGCTAGCAGAAGCCTCTCAGTTTATTAATAACAACTCCAGTTAAATGTATACTGAACCTTTGAGCTTGTGCAGCATGTGCTGCTCATTGAATATATAAACATGGCTTTTTGGCATCAGTGTCATTTTGCATGTCATTGACTTTTATTAATTGTGATAGGTACAGTGAGCTTTCATATGCCTTGAAATTCTAAAAGATAGTTTTGAAATGTAAATGAAGAAAGTAAGCTGGGATTATACCTTTGTGAGACCCAGGAGCAGAAGAATATTATGGTGTTTTCCCATAAGAGACTGTTCCTTTCATTGCTTCTTTTCTCTCTATAGATGGCTGTCATTGGTCAGCAGAGCAGCAGCACTGCCAACTTGACAGAGCTGCAGGTGGTCAACTTGGAGACATCACATAGTTCCAAGAGTGACTGAGCAACTTTGGGAGGGACCTGGTGAGGGGAAGGGAAGACGTGTGTACCCAGCACCCCAACATGAACCAGCAGATGCCACCACCGCCTGCTCCAGCTTTATGCTGCATCTGGCCCTGGATCTATGGCACTCCTCAAGCTGCACGAGGATCTCGGCAGTCCCTATTTTTGTATGGACTCCATCACTTATTTATTGTTGCCTTTTACACGTTTTCTTCTCACATTTTACACTGACACTTCCATCCACAAAAGCACCCACAGAAGTACATAGATGCATATTAAAAGCGGCTGCAAGGCCAGCAGCAGGAAGCTGAGCCTGGGCTGTAGGGGGACTTTGTTACACTGCATTTACTGTTCTTTTGTTTGTTGTTTTATTTTCCTTCTTGTTCCAGCCAAAGAAACTTTCTCTCGTGAGTGGGAGAATTTGCTCTGCCATGTATAAAACCTTCCGTCTGTTTTCATTGCCAGGGGGGGAACTTTTCTCTCTCTTTGCCTCGCTGCTTCTGCTACATAAGAATGTCCTTAGTTTGTAACCTCTAGGCAGAGCAATTGAGGCTGTGGGAAGAAGCTGCAGTCCAGAAGGCTGCAAAACCATTCTGAAAAAAGGTAGTCTCTTTTCAGGCATAGCCCTGATATCCTTACACACACACACACACACACACACCCACACACACACACACACACACACACACACAGCTGGGACAGTCACCACTTTCCCCTCCCCCATTCCAGTTCAGGTCACTTCCTGGCTGCAGCTTTGTGCCTTCAAGCAATCCATGATGCATTGTGGGTTGGCTTGCCTTTATTCTTGGCTGGCAAAGAGAGGGTTCTTCCTGTTGGCATTCCAGCTGGAGCAACTAAGCATCTTGGATTTCCTTTTACCCATAAAATAACCCTCCCCTGAAATCTCCCTTTGTTTTTGTTTTTTGCATAGGAACTGACTTGGAGCAGCTTCTTGCCCATTTAGTCTGGCTGTATGCACATCTTACAGTCCAAACAAGAATTATTTACCCATCTCTCCTTTTTCTTGGAAACACACTCAGCAACTGATAAGCCCAGTAGCAGACTTCATTTTGTGTAATGCTTGAGTTTTGCTGAATTTTTTTTTCTTCCTGAGAAGGAAGAGCTATAGTCATGTTATAATAATAATAATTATTATTATTTTAATTTTGGAAGGCATAAAGCAGCCTTCCCCACTGGTGCTCTCCAAGATGTATTGGATTCTAAACTCCATATCCACTAGCTTTTGGCAATGCTGGGAATTGTCGACTAAAAGACTGAAAAAGGTTGATGAAGGCTAGTGCTAAGGAATGAAGTTGGAAACAAATAAGGGTCCTTTAAGAAAAAAGTATTTAAACTTAACTCAGCAGGCTTTCCCAAGGAAATTGCATCCACAAATGAACTATAACCAGTCTGGGATACAATAATGTAACATAGCCTTTAACATTTGTTTGCTTCTCAGATAGCCCTGGAAATGAGATGGTATGTTGCGCCACCATCATGAAGGATGTTTGGCCTGCACCTGCGAGACCTTCAGCCTGGGAGTGGGTAGATAGGATGGGG